>CAXIVR010000010.1:17565493-17635493 GCA_964035755.1 Teleogryllus oceanicus
TAATTTAGGTGCTTTTTTTTTCTGGCTAAGTTTTCGAACCAATTGATTAATTTTTTTTATAAATATTAAACAATTTACATGTTTCTGAGTGCTTCTGCAATGCAAACTTTTGCCTAGAAAGCATTTTTTCAAACCAACTTTTTAGTTCTTATTGCGGTTCAGCCATTAAGAATATCCAAGTTTATTAAACCGGTATGCTTAAAATTGTCTTAAGAGGTTATTTTCAAATATTCGACGTTTCCTCCTCGGACATTCTGTATACTACATTTTAAAAGAAATTTCTAGTTTCTTTTAGGACGTCTAGGACTACTCTAGGTCTAGAGTAGGTTCTGAAAATATTTGAACCTTGTCACCATAGAACTCGATATTAAGGCAAACATACGAATATTCGCAAGCAAATTTAAATGAAATAGCTTAATGACTCCATATTGAAATAAATTACATTAAGAAATAAGTACTCCTATTCAGTTAATAAGGTAAAGAACAAGACGAAAAACATTTCCCAGATTTCAGAGGTTTTAGTGAATAGCAGATCTACGATTTTCCTGACTTTATTATGAAATATCCATTCCTATTGTGGGGGTTGCTGGACATATTCTAACGTGAGTCCTTTGTACCCACCACTTTTTTACGGCATTGGCGTCATAAATACTCTACAATTTGAGTAAACAAATTTATTTCTATCATATTGAAAAGTAGTTGTACTAAACAAAATTACACCATTAGGCATTCCGGTTACATTTCAGTCTGTCATTGCAGCAGTTTGCAGTTAATCCTCTTCTAGCTATTGCCTTTTCCACTCTTTCCTTTCATGTACTTCTGGGTCTTCCTCTTCTTCTGTCAGACGCTGTTTTACAATTCCAGAGTATAGAGGGCATCGTTCTTAACCCATTCTGTTTAGTGACCATACCATTTGAATCTTTTGATTTCAATGGTGTCGATAAAGTTGAGATCACTTATGCTTTACTTCTAATTGCATCGTTTTTTAATTTGTCCAATATCAATCCACAGCTTCTTCGCCAAAAGCCTGTTTCCATTGTTGTAGATTTATTCTAATTACTTGTGATATTTCCGAAACTTCAGACCCCTATGTGGCAATATTCTCTACGATAGTCTTATGTAACCTTCTCTTAGTACATTTCCTCAGAGTTCCATTGTATATTAACGAATGCAATTGCCTTAAAGCTACTTTTCCCTTTGATTTTCTACTCTGCATATTCCATGTTTCATATATACACGAGTCTTGGCTTCTTCTCCTAAAACAAGATATTGTGTTTTATTAACATTTATTTCAACCCCCCAATTCAAGTACTCTTAATGGAGTTTTTGCATCGTTTACAAAATATTGTCTTACTCTCTAACGAAGATAAATTGGTCGACTGCATAATTAAGAAAACCAGCACGGAATTCCCAACTTCTTTACCCTGCAACATTAATTATATATAGTCAAAACACACATTTATACTTTAACAATAAATTTTAAATTCTTTAAAGTACATTTTATAGATACTTTTACAGAAGCACATTCTTTCTCACATTATTCGTTACGGATATTCGTTATAAAACTCTTTGAATCGGGAAAGATGTTTCCAATCGGAAAAACATTTTTCCACGCGAGGATTTAATTCAGTTCTCAGGGTTTGGACGAAATTTTCTGTCAAAAAAGCACCACATTCTCTGCATCCTAGGGTCCCAAAAGTAAAACGTTCGAAATGACATGTTTTACTGACGTATATAAAACTAGCGTAGAACTCTCGCACGCCCAATCCCACCCTCTTCCCTGTCCTTCCATTTCCATACTAAGCCCATAATGTATCTTTTTCTTCAAGGCACCTTTATCCTTCGTCAAGTTCTAATGTTTCTTTGGAATTGCTGTAACTGAACGTATAAACGATTAAAAAATACAATACATTTCCTTGTCAATACAAAATTATCTTATTTAACTTTATTATCGAACAATGGGGTACTCCCATGTAAGACACAAAGAATACTAAGTGATTAGTGTAATTTCATACACTGTTTTAGATACTGCACGTCTCTGAACAGGTGCGGTAGAATCGAGAATTACCGAACAAGCAAAAATGTAATAGAATTTTCAAGAAGATCTCATCCTGTAGATTACTTTGTCAGGATCATCAATTGTACAGAATGTACATCCAGTAGATTACGATGTAGGAACGTTTATTTGAGACCTTTGAATCAAAATTTCAGATTTAAAGCCCTAAAACGCTTCCTTGGAGTTATATAAATATACAGATTTCAAAACGCTGCACTGTCTCCCCGAGTGTTACGAGTTGCATTTGACATGCATATTTAGATACAATTTTTTCAACAAACCCTTCAAATTTTCGAAGTTAAAGTGCAATTCGTCACATCTCCGTGAAATTATCTTTCTTAAGATACCTCATTTATTCAGGCTGATTGCGTGTGAGAGTCAGAAAACTCATCTCCTCCAATGAAGTAATATAGGAGAAGATATACAATGAAACCTCAGTAAAAAGTAATCCTACCATGCCAAAAAACGTAGGGATTTTTTTGTAAAAATATTTTAATTCAAACAATTATATTTACTCCTATTCAGGGCGATTCTGAAGTCTACTCAGCCTCCATTGAAAATGAATATCAATATTTAATGGCTTTATAATTAGTAAATATACGAACATGAAGCATGGCACTTGTCACGCCATCTTCACTCACTCTCAGAAATTATATAAGATCTTCCATGATCTGTTAATTAACAGAGGGCCCTGGACGTGGGTCACTCATATAGAAAGAAGTCATAACCTCCTATAACGCTAACCAGGGGGTATTTGCAGTACTTCATTATAGCACAAAGAGTAAAATAAGTATATATTTACACGCCGATAACGCTTAATGAAATGGGTTTTAGGAAACTACAAATAATTATTTTTTTAGTATGAAATAAATTGTTTTATAAACTGTAGGTTTCGTAATGGTTACCTCCGCGGTAGAGAGACTGTCCTTCACCAGAGAGCAGTGTACGCCGTGAAGTTGATAATTTATATTATGATTTATTATATGAAAATTAATCTGAATTTATAGATTACCATTTGATATAAATAATTAAATTTTACATAAGGATTGCAGTTTTTGAACTGAAGAATTTTAATAAATTATTTGGAGACACTACATGGTGAGACCGCTTAGAAAATGAAAAGTAATGTGGTATAAAACTCAAATGGAATAGGTAGCCAACTCAGATCTTCGTCTATTTTTTTCGTTCTTTGGCCTATAGAATCAATTACGAGGTAGATGAAAGACGTTATTTTTATATAACCAAATTTTTGTGGAGAGAATCTGAGGGATTATTCTCATTAATGAAATCTTAACTGAGTTTCTTCTACTTTCTCGTATATATACGTAGTAGAAAGAACGTTATGTAATACTAGGAAAATCGAGTGTAAAGTTTCAACGGAAATAAACGTTTTCGGATCCTCTGATACCGAAAAAGTGCTTTTTTTCTTTCGAAACGTCCGTCTTTTGTATGACCTACTACTCCTATGGTGAGAGGCGAGCACTAGCGTAAGAAATTAAACATTGCACTCTCCGCCATATTGTAGGCAAATGTGGGAGCGTTCATTTCAAATTGGGTCAACGCTCTTTTCACGGGATATTACGAATTCAGAACTTCGAAAACCACATTGTTATTGTTTATATACACTACGATAAATAAATTACGAAAAATTAAAATGTGTTTTAGAAGTAATGTAATTGGAAATAGCTCGAATCGTTTGACTTAATTCATTTATTTAACCCATATTGAATAAATGAGAAGCAAAAATTCAAAAAGTGACATGTTCACTTCACTCTTTTCCAATAAGAATGAAAAGTATAGCACAAATTTTACACTTTTCAACACCGTCTTTAAATCAACGAATTTTTCAACGTCTATTTAAGGTATTATAAGATATCTCTGGAAATAAAATTTAGTAAAACAACAGAAAAAACTCAATTTTTTCTGAAAGGACATTTCACCTCTTGAATGTTTGCGCCTCAAATGTTATATTATTATTTTGATGCTAAAGCAATTATAATTCCTAATATTTCTGTATATAAAGAGAACAGAAACACACACACACACACACACACACATATATCTATATATATATATATATATATATATATATATATATATATATATATATATATATATATATATAACTATATATATTGAAACGCACCGCGTTCCTGAACATAGACGCGGGTGCCAACATGGTTTAAACAGCGCGGTAGAGACGGCCGTCCGGGCGGACTCGGCCGAGCAAGAGAGTGTCCCGCGGTAAGCGAGACGAAACGAACGCGAAGTACGAGACTTCGACAGTTGAGGAGGGGATCGTGGGAACGGCGGCAGTCGGAAGGTGGAGTCGGTGTGGAAGAGGTAACGGACGGTAGTGCGGAAAAGCTAATGATGGCGGTTATGAAATATAGTTAGAGGAATCCTGATGACATCGAGCAGAAATCGAAACGTAGGACAATGAGAAACAGTGAGAACTATTAATTGATCTAGAGTTAAGTGATATACAGTAAAGATAAAACGGCGTGAGGCGAGGAAAGTGATGAGTGTATAGACACGTGTGCGACAAAGGCAGCGTGAGTGAAACTAACATAGCGATACAGCATCGGCGGGCTTAACAAACGAATTTGGAAGAACTGGAAACGAGGACGGCTGCTGATCTGGCGGGAGTGGACATCGCCGTGCCCGGCGAAGCACGACTGCGGCGTGGGATTTGCATCGGCGGCCGGGTAGAAGCGGCGGGGGGCAAGCGCCATGGCCACGTGGCGGGCGAGACGGCCCCGGCTCGTCACATCGCGCCGGCGCATCCGGAGTTGGTGAGCTCGAAGGAATTCCGGACGCAGCAAAACCAGTAAGACTGTTACTAGAAGGAACTCATTATTAGGCGGTAAAAGAATCCAGTGATTTGGAAAAGGGGGTAGTCGATTGTGAGAGGGGGTATTAGATGAGGGAATTTGCCATGTAATGATAAATAATCTAATTTGATGTGGAGAATAGAAAGGGTGTTTTGGAAGGGTACACATTGTCTGTAAATAGATTAAGTATTGAAATAACGGGGTGATTGTGAATCAGTGCATGCAAAGGGAGCTCCCATTTACAGTATTAAGTGTAAAGTTAAAGCAGAAAGAAAGTGTTCATTAGCAATATTTACGTAGTTAGTAAGAAAATTGTTCATGTTTGTCAGTATCGTGAGAAAGTTATTAATGCTAACCATTATTTTGTTTACCTTCTACACATCCAATGGAACGATATTTTTGTAATATCTATTATCTTTCCTGGGAATAAAGCATTCTGTGTTTACATTAAAGTAATTGTTTCATTGTTGGTGCATGCACTCAGAGTCCATTCAAGAAAGAATCCCTGACCCTTTTACAAATTTACTGTAGAATGGGGACGAATCGGTCCATCACAATATATATATATATATATATATATATATATTTAAACCCCGCTTTCCACCCAAAGAAACGGCGAACATCAAGCAAGAACGCGGCAGAACGGTTGCAGAGGCCTCCTAGCCACGAAAAGGTTACGGGCGGCAGGTGTCGTCGGTTGGCCGACCGTGGGAACGAGGCCGCGAGTCAGTTTTCGGGCTGGCGCCGGCGGGGAAAAGGGACGTATCTGGGGCTGCTCCGCGATCGAAAAGCAAACTAGTATCGCGAACGAACGAGTGCAGAAAGATTAATTGACGGACAGTTTGTGCGTGATAACAATCAATAGTCGATCGGACATATTGCCAAAGTGATAGCTGCTATTTGGAGTAACACAGATCAAAAGACGTCGAGTGGATCGGATGGAAAAGGAGACGTACTTCGAAGGCAGCCCCTCACCGGCTGGTCCCAAGTGAAACGACCCGGTAAGCAGCGAAGGAGCGCGAGGCAACCCGAGGTCCCAGCCGCCGACGCTCGTAGTGGAAGAAGTAACGGTAAATATTTCTTCGATCGATAAGATCGAGAGACTAACAGAGATTCTGGGTTATATGAATGAAAAGGGTAGAGACCACCATAGATATTGTATCATTAGTGATTTGTATAGAATTATTAAATAGTTCAGTTTATTTTGTTCACGGAACAGTGGTGTTTGATTAATAACCCGGCCCCATTCACGAGAAAGAACACCTGTCCCTTACAAATAAATTTACTGAGAACAAGCCGGCCTCCCCGGTACGTCACAGTTGGCGCCCGAACAGTATGGACTCGTGTATTTAAGAAATGTGGCTCAGGATTAATTTAACAAGGGAATAAATTAATGACTTTAAATTTAAACTTGTGTAATAATTTTAAGAAACATAACAGTTTGAACAGGAAATATTGAAATAAAACAGTGTGCGTGCAGTTGCTTACTGAAAAATAGTAGAGAAATTTATTATTGTCATTTATGTAAGGTAAATACTGTTGGGGAAATATAAAGAATTTATAGAAATATTGACAGGCAAGGGAAATTTGTGAATGTAAATGTTATTTAGTTAAATATGTGGTTAGTTAATCCAGAAAACAGTATGCAGAGTACCTATTATGTATGTGTAAAGGGAAAACAGTGTGTATAAGTATTGTGTTTGTTAGAATAATTATTTGTGTACATGATAACATACCATAGTTAAGTGAATTGTTTCTAAATTTGGATAAAGCAAGAAATTAGTAGAATCTGTAGGAAAGTGTAATGAATACAAGAGAGGTTAATGTCAATTTGGTGTAAATTGTATATGCTAATTATTTTGAGCATATGGGCAAAGATCTACAAGATAATTGTGGAATCATCTAAAAGTAGAATAGCCGGTGTAGACGGGCATTGTTTATTAGCAGTGTATGGAAAGTAATTAATGGTGAAGGGTTAATATTGATTTGTTGGAATGTTGGGGTAATGTTTGAAAACTGCATACAGTATATTTTTGTGTCATTATTGAGGAAGCTGTAGGATTTGTGAAATGAGACTGTGGATTATTGTTGTGAATTTGAATTAAAGTTGTGTATCCAATGTTTTCAGGAATTTTCCAGAAGTGATATTTGTATTATTTTGATATGTGATGTGTTTTATGAAGGGTATTTTTGTGTGTATAGGTGATGTAACATTTGTTTGCAGAGTAGATATTTGTATGTCATATGTGGTAACTGTATAGTGAAAATTGGGTTGGTCATAGTAGACTATACAATTGGGGTTTTTCATGCAAAATTTAAAACGAATAGTGTATTCAGCTAATGCCTAGAATCATGATGGGTCATTGTTTCAATACAATTGGGAATTAGACTAATTGATCAGGGAACAATTGCAGTAGTATTGCGAGCGCAGACGAGCTGAGGGCGGTATTCAAGCAGGGGAAGCACTGTAAAAGCGATTGAAAAAAATGAGTGAACGATACGAAGCAGTTGAAGACGAGAGATTGATTGCGGCAGCAAAATGGAAGCTAAAAAGGCGATGTTGGAACGGAATAAGAAGATAGAGCGTTAGAAGACTCGGATGAAGGAATCGGGAAGTACGTGCCTGGATAGTAGGGACGCGGGGTTTGGGAAGTAAATTAGATGACACGTAGGGCGATTGTTTCAATGAAGAAGTAAAGCACATCAACCCCGATGAACCAGGTAGAGGACCCAAGCCCGGGAGTACCAAGCAAAGACATCAGATTTGATGAATAATAAAAATGATCAACGACCGACTTGATAAAACGGCAGAGGAACAAGAAAAGATGGGAAAAAGCAGCTTATGGCGATTGAAGAACGAATTGAGAAATCGGCAGAAGAAACAGAGTAGGAAGATGATGGAAGAACAAAGAAGGCAATCGAGGAACAAGAGAAAGATCCGAAAAGCAGTTTATGGCGATTGAAGAACGAATTGAGAAATCGGCAGGAGAACAGAAGGAGGCGATTAAACGAACTGAGAAATCGGCAGAAGAACAGAACGGAAAATTAATGGAGGAAATTAAAAAAACAAATAGGACCTCTTCACAAGCAAATCGAGTAACCAGCAGAAAATGAAGAAGATAGCGGAAGGGTCGAGATTCAAAACCAATCCATCGCCAGTAAATTTGTAGAGCAGGATCAGAAGATAGAATCCAGATTGACAAATTGGGCGGATTTGAAACCGACCTACATCAACAACAGAAAATTCCCGCACAAAGCAAGGAGTACAAACCAGATTCGGAATGAAATCCAGATGGCGGAGAGCAGAGGGCGAACACCCAGGATCAAGTACGAACGAGGTGCGCAAAGGGAAGAAGACACCAAAATGATGCAGCAATTAATTAAAGAAGAAATCAAGGGGATATGCAAAATTGCGAAGAAATATCACCCCTGCAATTGTCTGGAGCTAATCAAGAACCGGAGGGCGCCGATCTTGCGGCGGAATCCCAACTTTACGCCTCCAAAATCATTGAATTTTTCGGGAGATGGTCAGAAAACCTATGCGCATTCATGCGGGCAGCGGAACGACCCCTAGCCGTGATAAACACATCGGAAAGATGCAAGGCCCATTTTTTGTATTTGATTTTGGGAGGAACGCCCGGACGTGGGCCGACACTTTTTGATGTATTTCCGGAGACGCTGAAGGAATTTCAAGACCGGTTCTATGAGCGGTATTGGAACGATGAGATTAAAAATGAATGTAAGTTAAATCTAATGAGTGGTTATTATACTCGGTCGATGGGAACTCTGGGGGAATATGCGACGCAACGTTTTGGGAGATTGTAGGAACTAGTCCTCCAATGAATGATCAAAAATTTGTTTATTGCCCGTCAGTTTCCGTGCGATCCAAAATAATTTGAGAAGTTCGAACCATACCAATTTAGAGAGCTTTATGAACGCCTTAGGAGGATATGACTTAACATTTGCCAATGCCCCGAAGAATAAGAGGGGGAAACTAAACGCTAAGAACGGACAGTCAATAGACAAGGGAATGGTGGGGGGGCAGGCAACCAGTGGACGCGACACGAGACAGGAAGCCGGTGGCAACGGAACCGAGTAACCGAAGACCGGGTGGGGTGGACAAGACCCAAACCGTCGAAGAAGAGAGAGGAACGAACCGGGGTGCGCCCAATCAATCAACACGGCCTGGCCCAATTGGAGGACAGGGAAAATCTTTAAACAGATAGAGTCCGTGATGACAGGCGACCCCATGACGGACACAAGGGAGAAGGGGCTGAATGGGGTCCCTATCAATGATTCAGTCGGTGTCCTATGAATCACAACCGTGGCAGAGAAAAAGTTCGGAAGTTCTGAGAAAATGTCCACGATCAAAGTAGATTGCGAAGGAGTGGTAACGGAAGCACTGGTTGATACTGGATGTACTCAACAGTTATATCAGAGGAATTTTATAATGAGTTGATTGCAAAAGGAAAGCAAGTAATGTGCTTGCCCATGAATAGGGCGTACGTGATAGGGCCACTCAGAAGAAGTCAAGCCTATCACAAAACAAATAATGTTTAATGCTGAAATTGGCGATCAAAGTACGAAGTGGTAGCTCTAGTAGTAAAGAAGTTGTTGTATCCGGTGATTATAGGGCCGGATTGTTTATCCGAGGGTGGCGCGATTATTGATCTTGACCATGGAGTGGTAGAATTAGGAAGCCAGAGAATCGAGATGGACATGGGAACGGGAGGGGAATTAGAAATATGTGGGCGTGTTATCGGAGGGGATAGAAGAAAGATTGAAACAACAGGTTGACAGATAGAAGATTGAAGCCCAGCAGAAAACTAGGCTGTTGACCTACTGATAGAAAACAAAAGGGTATTTCAGAAGAATCGGCACCGATCAGGTTTAAATTTCCCGATACAACTTACAGATTACACCCCTTAGGCAGCGAAACTACCGATACCGTAGTATTGAAGCAGAAGTAGCAGAGTTGCTGGATCCAGGTGAGCGACGGCATTATCAAGAAACAAAGACGTCGTACACGAATCCATTGTAATCTTTAAAGAAGAAGGACGGAGGATTGCGGATTATGCTTAGATGCTCGGCGGTTAAATGCAGTGACGCCCCCATTTAGGGATGCACCCTGTCAGTGGAAGAAGCATTACAAAGATTGGGGGGTAGTAGATCTTTTCGAGTACAGATTTCAGTAAGGCTTATTGGCAAATGCAGGTTGCTGAAGAAGACCAGAAATATACGGGGTTTCATTCGAGGGAATATGTTTGTGTTTTGTAGAGTACCGTTTGGGCTACGGAATAGGGAGCCACTGATTCAGTGCGTAGATAAAATATTACAAGGAAAGATGCGAACCGAGTACAACGTACGTGGATGATATTGTCCTGCAGGCAAAATCCATCGAAACACTTCAAGATTTGCAAGAACTGCTCCAGATTCTACAAGAGAATAACCTGGTGTTAAATCTGAAGAAAATCAACGTGGTTCACCAAGAAGATTGAATTCTTGGGTACGCATATCAACCGAAGGGATAAGCATTAGACCAAAAACCCGCTGAAGAAACCCGAAACTTACCGCCACCGAGAACGAATAAGCAATGCGCAGGTTCATTGGCACATGCAATTATTACTCGAGATTTTGCCCAAAATTTGCCGGACGTTATGTATCCGTTCTGCCAACGCTAAAAGGGTCAAAAATGGAAATGGGATGACGCCTACCAGGAGGCATTTGATAGAGTAAAAGACATGTTTTATAACAGCTGTATAGCCACCCCGTTTTTTAAAAAGCATGTATCGCCCAAACTGACAGCAGCGACTTTGGGATTGGGGCGATGCTGTACAAGTTATCGATGGCCAAGAGAAAATCGTGTCTATTATCAGCCGAACCCTTAAGGGACCCGAGTTACGATTTTCGGCGACGGAAGGAAGCCAACGCTATAGTGTGGGCAATATCCAAATTTAAGCCGATTTAAAAGGGACGACATTTCAAAGTACGTACTGACCATAAACATTAACGTTTTAGAGATGCCACTTACAAAACGATCGGCTCATCGATGGGAGGGCATTGCAAGAGTACTCATTCGATATAGAACATTGCAAAGGAACTAATAACCATTTGCCGGACTTATTAAGCCGAAAAAGGGGCCAGGTGGGAAAGCCAGATCGCCAATGCGAGAATTTCAGGTAATGGTGATCGATTTGGGCATATCAGATCACCATTATTTGATTGGGAGGACAGTAACATTACAAGAAAGGGATGATGAAATCTACAAGGTGAAGAGATTTAAGCAAGGACAACTAGCCGAGGACGACGTGGACGTAGCGGCATTGAAGAAATCAACACCGCTGAAGTAGTACAAGAAGCAGTACTGATCAAGACCAAAGAGAATCCAGACACATGGGGGATTTGGGCTCCACGAAATTGCACTGGTGAATTTTGAATTGTACACGTCGTTGGCCATTTCGGGGCCAGAAGACATTCCCAAAAAATAAAAGCTTTATGCTATTGGAAGGGAATGAGGAGGCAATAGGGAACAGTAAGCTCATGCAAAATGTCTCAAAGCTAAAAACCCCAACCGCAAATATGACGGGCCGATGCATCACATTATACCAAGAAAAACGAGTTGGCTGCGTTGGATGCATACGGACCTTTCTCGAACGACGAACGGGGAAAAAATACATTTTTGTAATCATGGATGTCTTTCGAAGTTCGTGCAAGTATATCCAGTAAACAAAAATTTAAATCAAATAATTGCTTGAAACTCGTGAAAAGATTTATTCAATGTGCGGGGACGTTCAAACAGATATTATCTGACCACGGAACGATGTTCACCAGTGAAAGGTGGATAGAGGGCATACAGGGAATGGGGGCGATACCGATTCATTCTACTGTGAGACACCCTCAATCAAATCCGTCAGAACGGATAATGAAAGAATTATCCAGACTATTTAGAACATATTGTAATGAGAATCATGGGAAGTGGAATGAGTTAATACCGGGCATCAATCGCTGGCTGAATCAAATTCCTCCCTGACAGTATTGGCATGACGCCGTGGGGAAACTCATTTCCCAAAGACCGCCTCACATACTATACGCTCTGGAGAGGAAGTCACCAGGAAGGACCACCGAAAACATGGAACAGATACGTCAGAGCTTAGTGCAAGCGGGTAAGGACAGGAAGGCAAAGTTAAAGAAGAGAACATATGAGTTTCACGAGGGGCAGACAGTATTGTTGCGTGTCCCTAAAGTGTCTAACCCTAAACTAAGGTTATACGCAAAATTTTTTCCATTATATGAGGCCGTACATCTTGAACAGATAAAAACCCGAACGCTAAACTAGTCAACGATAACAGAGGTGGTGGGGCATTAAAATTTTTACAATTTAACCCTTTCCCAACAAAGAAGGCAATGGACAAGAATAAACCATTAAGTCATTGAATTTTCCGGAGAAAATCCACAAAAAGGGGGGGGGTAATGAAACGCACCGCGTTTCCACCCAAAGAAAGGCGAGACATCAGCAAGAACGCGGCAGAACGGTTGCAGAGGGGGCCGCTAGCCACGAAAACGGTTACGGGCGGCGAGGTGTCGTCGGTTGGCCGACCGTGGGAACGAGGCCGCGAGGAGTCAGTGTCTGGCTGGCTGCCGGCGAGGAGGACGTATCTGGGGCTGCTCCGATCGAAAACAAACTAGTATCGCGAACGAACGAGTGCAGAAAAATTAATTGACGGACAATTTGTGCATGATAACAATCAATAGTCGATCGGACATATTGCCAAAATGATAGCTGCTATTTGGGTAACACAGTTCAAAAGACGTCGAGTGGATCGGGGAATTGGAAAGGGACGTACTTCGGGAAGTGCAGCGCCTCACCCCGGGTGGTCCCAAGTGAAACGACCCGGTAAGCAGCGAAGGAGCGCGGAGGCAACCGAGGGGCCCCGAAACCGCCGACGCTCTATGAAAGAAGTAACGGTAAATATTTCTTCGATCGATAAGATCGAGACTAACAGTGATTCTGGGTTATATGAAAGAAAAAGGGGAGAGACCACCATAGATATTGTATCATTAGTGATTTGTATGAATTAATAAATAGTTCAGTTTATTTTGTTCACGGAACAGTGGTGTTTGATTAATAACCCAGGGCCCATTCACGAGAAAGAACACCTGTCTCACTTACAAATAAATTTACAGAGAACAAACCGGCCTACCCGATACTACAATATATATATATATATATATATATATATATATATATATATATATATATATATATATATTGTATATATTGTATATATATATATATATATATATATATATATATATATATATATTTATATTTATATATATATAATAATCCGAGCCACTGACGTCTTTGATCTGTGTTACTCCAAATAGCAGCTATCACTTTGGCAATATGTCCGATCGACTATTGATTGTTATCACGCACAAATTGTTCGTCAATTAATCTTTCTGCACTCGTTCGTTCCGATACTAGTTTGCTTTTCGATCGGAGCAGCCCCGAACGTCCCCTCGCTGGCGGCCAAGACACTGACTCGGGCTCGTTCCCCCGGTCGGGCCCCCAACGACACCTCGCCGCCCGTAATCGTTTTTTTTGGCTAGCGAGTGCCTCTTTCAACCGTTCTGGCCGTGTTCGTGCTTGATGTCTCGCCTTTCTTGGTGGAAACGCGGTGCGTTTCATTACCCTCCCCACTTTTTGTGGATTTTTCTCCGGAAAATTCAATGACTTAATGGTCTATTCTTGTCCATTGCCTTCTTGTTGGCAAGGTCTTAAATTTAAAATATAAAGTCCCCACTTTTCTGTGTCGTTGACTATTTTAGCCACGTTTGGGGTTTTATCTGTTCAATGATGTACGGCCTCATATAATGGAAAAAATTTGCGTATAACCTTGTTTAGGGTTAGACACTTTGGGGACACGCAACAATACTGTTGCCTCTGAAACATATGTTTCTTCTTTGACTTTGCCTTCTTGTGCTGGGCTTCCAGTACTTCTATCTGGTCAACCTGTTGTTTCAGTCTTTCTTTATCCCCCCTCCGATAACACGCCGTACATATTTCTAATTCTCTCCCCTTTCCATGTCCATCTCGATTCTCTGGCTTCCTAGTTCTCTCCCGTGGTCAAGATCAATAATCGCGCGTCGTTCGGATAAAAAACTTCCCCATAATCATCGGATACAACAACCTCTTTACTACTGAGCTACCACTTCGTACTTCTGATCGCCAATTTCAGCGTTAAACATTATTTTTTTCGTGATAGGCTTGACTTCTTCTGGTGGCTCCCATCACGTACGCCCTATTCATGGGCAAGCACATTTTGTTTTCCAATCAACTCATTATAAAATTCCTCTGATATAACTGTTGTAGTACATCCAGTATCAACGAGTGCTTCCGTTACCACCCCTTCGTATTCTACTTTGATCGTGGACATTTTCTCATGCGAACTTCCGAACTTTTTTTTTCTGCCAGTTTTTGATTCATAGGACACCGACTGAATCGTATTTATAGGACCCATTCAGCTCTTCTTCCTTGTGTCCCCTCATGGGGTCGCCTGTCATCACGGACTCTATCTGTTTAAAGATGTTCCCTGTCCTCCACTTGACCAGGCCTGTAGATTGATTGGCGCACCTCGGTTCGTTCCTCTCTCTTCTTTTCGACGGGTTTTGGGGCTTGTCCACACTCCGGTCTTCGGTTACTCGGTTCCCATTGCCACCGGCTTCCTGTCTCGTGTCGCGTCCACTGTTCGCCCACCACTATTCCTTGTCTATTGACTGGTTCCGTTCTTACCCAGTTCACGTTTCCTTCCCTCTTATTCTTCGGGTATTGGCAATGTTAAATCATATCCTCCTAATGCGTTCATAAAGTCTCTAAATTGGTATGGTTCGAACTCCAAATTTTTTGGATCGACGGGAAACGCGTGTCAATAAACACATAATTTCTTGATCACTCATTGGGGACGTAGTGTCCTACAATCTCCCAAAACGTTGCGTCGCATATTCCCCCAGAGTTCCATCGACTGAGTATAATAACCATTCATTAGATTTAACTTCACATTCATTTTAATCATCGTTCCAATACCGCTCATAGAATCGGTCTTGAAATTCCTTCACGTCCCCGGAAATACATCAAAAATGTCGGCCCACGTCCGGGCGTTCCCCTCCAACATCAAATCAAAAACTGGACCTTGCATCTTTCCGACGTGTTTATCACAGCTAGGTGTCGTTCCGCTGCCCGCATGAATGGGATGGTTTTCGACCATCTCCGAAAACTTCAATGATTTCGGAGGCGTAAAAATTGTATTCCGCCCGCAATGAGGGCGTTGTCCGGCATTCTTTGATTAGCTCCCATCAGATTGCAGGGATGATACCTTTTTTTCGCACCTTCGTATATTCTCCCGTATGTTCGCTCTCTTTTTTCCGCCGTCTGGATTTATTCCGAATCTGGTTTTGACCTCTCGCTTTGTGCGTAATCTTTCCTCAAGTTGTTGATGTAGGTCGGTTTAACTCCCCCCCCAATGTGTCGATCTGGGATTCTATCTTCTGATCCTGCTCTACAAATTTACTGGCGATGGATTGGTTTTGAATCTCGACCTGTTTTCCCCTATCTTCTTCATTTTCTGCTGGTTCCTCGATTTGCTTGTTAAGGTCCTATTTTTTTTTTAATTTCCCCCATTAACTTTCCGTTCTGTTCCTCGATTGCCTTCTTTTTTTCTTCCATCATCTTCCCACTCTGTTCTTCTGCCGATTTCTCAATTCGTTCTTCAATCGCCATAAGCTGCTTTTCGGATCTTCTTTTTTTGTTCCTCTGCCGTTTTATCAAGTCGGTCGTTAATCATTTTCATTATTAACATCAAATCCTGATATATCTTGCTTGGTACTCCTGACTTGGGTTCCCTGTACCTGGTTCATCGGCGTTGATGTGACTTTACTTCTTCATCAAAACAATCGCCGATGTCATCTAATTTACTTCCAACCCAGGATTCCTACTATCCAGAAACGTCTTCCGCCGATTCCTTCATCCGAGTCTTCTACACGCTCTACCTTCATTCCGTTCCAACATCGCCTTTTGAGCCTCCATTTTTCTGTCGCAATCTAATTTCTTGTCTTCAGCGCTTCTATCGTTCACTAATTTTTTTTCGCTTTACTGCTTCCGCGCTTAATGCGCCCCCAGCTCGTCTACGCTCGCAATACTATGCAACTGTTCCCCAATTTAATTAATCTAATTCCCAAGTAATTGTATTGAAAAAAATGACCTATCAGGATTCTAGGCATTAGCTGAATACACTATTCGTTTTAAATTTTTCATGAAAAAACAATTATAATCTACTAAAACCCAATTTTCACTATCAGTTACCACATATGACATACAAATATCCACTCTCTGCAAATAAATTTTAACATCACCTATGCACATAAATTCACTACACAAAATACCCCTTTATAAAACACATCACATATCAAAATAATACAAATAACACTTCTGGAAAATTCTGAAAACATTTGGGATACACAACTTCAATTCAAATTCACAACAATAATCCACAGTCTCATTTCATACACTCTACAGCCCTCAATACTGACACAAAATATACTGTATGCAGTTTTCAAACATGACCCCCAACATTCCAACAAATCAATATTAATTCCCTTCACTATTAATTACTTTCCATTCACTGGTAATAAACAATGCCCCTCCACACGTGGGCTATACTCCTTTTAGATGATTGTGACAGTTATCTTGCAAGATTCATGCCCATATGCTTAAAATAATTAGCATACACAATTTACACCAAAATGACATTAACTTCTCTTGTATTCATTAACTTTCCTAAAAATTTTCTAATTTCCTTGCTTTATCCCAAAATTGGGAAAAAATTCCTTAACTATAGGGATGTTATCATGTACACAAATAATTATTCTAACAAACACAATATTTATACACACTGTTTTCTCTTTACACATACATAATAGGTACTCTGCATACGGTTTTCTCGATTGACTGACCACATATTTAACTAAATAACATTTACATTCACAATTACCATTGCCTGTCAATATTTCTATAATTGTTTATAATTCCTCAACAGTATTTACCTTACATAAATGACAATAATAAATTTCTACTACTTTTCCTAATAAACAACTGACATGCACACTTTTTATTTCAATATTTCCTGTTGAAACTGTTATGTTTCTTAAAATTATTACACAAGTTTGTTAATTCAAGAGTCATTAGTTTTATTCCCCTCCAATTAATCCCCCTGAGCCACTTTTTTTAAATACACGAGTCCATACTGTTCGGGCGCCAACTGTGACGTACCGGGTAGCCGCTTGTTCTCAGTAAATTTATTTGTAAGGGGCAGGTGTTCTTTCTCGTGAATGGGCTCAGGGTTATTAATCAAACACCACTGTTCCCGTGAAGACAAAATAAACTGAACTATTTATTAATTCTTTCCTCACCAATGATAAAAATCTATGGTGGTCTTTACCCTTTCTTTCATATAACCCAGAATCATGTTGGTCTCTCGATCTTATCGATCGAAGAAATTTTACCGTTTACTTCTTCCCATACGAGCGTCGGCGGCTTCGGGACTTTGGTTGCCTCTGCCTCCTTCGTTGCCTGCCGGGGTCGTTACACCGAGACCAGCCGAGGTGGGGGCGCTGCGCCCGAAGTACGTTCTCCTTTCCCTCCGATCCACTCGACGTCTTTTGATCTGTGTTCTCAAATAGCAGTATCACTTTGGCAATATGTCCGATCGACATTGATTGTTATCACGCACAAATTGTCCGTCAATTAATCTTTTTGCACTCGTTCGTTCGCGATACTAGTTTGTTTTCGATCGCGAGCAGCCCCAGATACGTCCTTCCTCGCCGGCGGCCAGCCAGACACTGACCCCCGCGGCTGTTCCACGGTCGGCCAACCGACGACACCTCGCCGCCTAACCGTTTTTTTTAGCGAATGCCCTCTTTCAACCGTTCTGCCGTGTTCGTGCTTGATGTCTCGCCGTTTCTTTGGGTGGAAACGCGGTGCGTTTCAATATATATATATATATATATATATATATATATATATATATAGTTAAATAATCGAATTGTTCCGCACAATTCAGATTTGTCACATTAACATATCTGCCCCACACCTGTTTAGGCTTAGCCAACTTCAAAATAAAATGGAATAGCGAAACCAACACTAAAGTGCTAACTGTGAATGCCAACCAAAACACCGTGGGCGTCCAACATGAGACAATCATAGGGCGTCCGCGAAAAACTGGAAAACAGCCGGCCGTTGAGACTTTAAACATCCTCAAGCAAAGGCCTAGACATACTATATTGTGCATCTATACATACTATACTGTGCATTATAGTATTAATTATCCTGAAAACTATAAATCAAAAGGTATCTAGCACATTCATTAGGAGGTGGCGTATTTTAATGAAATGTCATTTTTTTACTTTTTACTTTAGAAAATTCCGTTTAGTATAAACATTAATTTCATTTTATGACAAAAGGAAATGACCCATTATATAGGTAATTTTTTTGCATTTTTCCGTGTTTTCAACTTTTTTATCTTTTATCTTAATTTTTAATGAAATTTTCACTTATTTAATCTATTTTAATATTTTAATGGAAATTGCTTCAAATAATATTTACGAGATGAAACAAATGTTCTCCACAGAATTCCTGAGTACCTATACCTCGTAGTCTACTCAAACTTAGAAGTTGTAATGTCAGCAATTAGGAGTACGTAATCTGTCTGCGCAATTGCCGGTTCAGCTGAATCCGGGATAATTAAAGACAGATATTTTCTGGTAAAGAACTGTCCAAACGAAAATTATGAATACCGAGTTAACTTGAATTAATAGGAAAAGCCTCGATTACTTCAGTAACGAATCCAACAGCTCGAGCTCTTCGTTTGAAACTGTTTTACTAAAATTTTTGTCATTGTTTTTGAATTTTATTGCATTTTAAAAATATTTTAACAACATTTTATTGATCATTTTTGGTGATATTTTAGGTCATGAAAATCCGCTTCCTATTCATTAGGTATTATTTGAGACGTAGCCATCAACCATCGGAATGGTCGGCGGCACAGTTACAAGTATCTATTACCCGTCCGCACTACCCATTTCACGTCTTCCGCACCGGGAGCGGTGACTCAGTGCATCAACTGATGTCACTGCAGTGCCTCTGACTGGGAGGTCCTAGGTTCT
The DNA here is from genome assembly GCA_964035755.1 of Teleogryllus oceanicus. Classification (NCBI taxonomy): domain Eukaryota; kingdom Metazoa; phylum Arthropoda; class Insecta; order Orthoptera; family Gryllidae; genus Teleogryllus; species Teleogryllus oceanicus. The sequence goes on from CAXIVR010000010.1 coordinate 17,584,604, forward strand.
AGTCCCGACGGCGCGCCGTCATGCCGCCGCGGCTGCAGGATTTTCGACACTAGATTTCCAACTAGGTTGAATTCAGTGGCTGTCTGGAGGAGAATTCTAGCGGCCGGCTGCTCTAAATAGTAGTTTTTCGTGGTTTCTCCGATCAACACCAGGCGAATGTTGGAGCAGTACCCTAACAAAGGGACCGCGCGCGATCTATCCTTCCTCTTTCTTGTCCTATCCTCACCACTTACACTATCACGCACTGCACTACCACACATGCCAGGAGTCCGGTCGGAGACTTAGACCTTGTCCCGTTTCGAGCAGTGCCCCGTTGCTAGGAGATACCTGGGGGCGGAAAACCCCGCTAGTCGACAGTATGTCGGTGCCGGACCTCGCCATCTAGTGGGAGAAGATCACCACCGCCACCACCTCCTCGCTATGACTAATGACCTTAGTTGCAGCACTACCTTAATGCAACACTACCTTAATGACTAGTGACCTCACTTGCCGCGCCCGGAATCACTATCAATCAGTCAATCAATCAACTTCCGCCGCTCGGAGCCTCTGAGGCACGCACGCGGGGGCCGTGTGTCCGCGCGTGGGCGATCAGCGCCCGCCTTAAAATTCTCAATAAAGACCTTAACAGCCGCAAAAATTCCGTCATCCACTTGAATGCTGATTGGAGGAAAATGCCGTCATCTATTTGGATATTGATTGGGGAGAAATGCCGTCATCTACTTCGATGCTGATTGGGGGAAAATGCCGTCATCTATTTGGAAGCTGATTGGAGGGAGATGCCGTCATCTACTTGGATGCTGATTGGAGGAAGATGCCGTCATCTACTTGGATGCTGATTGGGAGAAGATGCCGTCATCTACTTGGATGCTGATTGGGGAAGATGCGTCATCTACTTGCATGATTGATTGGGAAAATGCCGTCATCTACTTGCAGCTGATTGGGGGAAAATGCCGTCATCTACTTGGATGCTGATTGGGGGAAAATGCCGTCATCTACTGGGATGCTGATAGGGCTACAATGCTGTAATCTACATGAAGGCTGATTCAAGAAAAATGCCGTCATATGAACTGATTACAATTCTTCTTCTTTGCGAATGAGTCTCTTAGAACCACGCGGAATCAACACTTTTTGGCCTTCTTGTTAGTCCAATAGCCTTTCATATGCAATGAATAGGTGTGCTTCCGTTGCTCAGATCATGTTTTGTTTGCCTTTCCACCTCGAAACCGCGATTTTGTAACTTTTCTAATTATATCACGAACTTCTAAATTTGGAGATCCGAACTCTGAAAAATTCCTTTTCTGTTTGTACCACTTAGGTCTGGTGACTTAAGTTTTCGAGAAGACATGGATCTGTTTTGTTAAGCTGCTAGTATTAATTTTTTTATAAATGTCCCATAAATTAAATTCTTCACATTTGCATTTTTTAGGAATTTGTTTTAGATTTCATTTGGTTTCGGTAATTTATATCATTCTTGAGTTTAGGTCAATAATTTTTCTCATAATTTTGTTTTCAAGTTCTATGTTGAAGGTTAAGAGTTTTTGATGCATAGAGTGCCTCCAGTTTGATGATAATTATTAATTAGAATGATGCTTTAAATCAAACAAGAAGTGTTGACAATTAAAAATATTTATTAATTCCTTCACTATTGTAATGTAGAGATTCACAATTAGTCACGAGGTATAAATAAACACCTATATTCCTGCAATTGTCGCCCCTCTTTTCAAATTAATTCCTCATGTAGCAAAACGTGCTAGCAGGCGCCCAGATAGTTCTTATCAGTCCCCGTATAAATTCTTCTCGCAGAGACTTACACTCAGCACCCCTCAAGTGTAATTACCATAGTACCCACCTTTAAAGCAATGCCTTTAATGCATGTTATTAAATAAAGAGAATTACGGATAAGAATTTATTATGGGCTCGCTTCTCGGTTATTTATCGTGCGTTGTATTCATTACAGCCTGTGTTGTGTGCAGAAATGTATGTGGCATAATGTCGCGCAATTTATGTCAGTAACTTTAAGGCTAAATGCACCGAAAATTACTTATAGGAAAAATCAATAGATCGCAGCACTATCACACGGAATTTACTAGATCGATAACGTCTTAACAAATTGTCCGATTTTCGATTTTAAACGGCATTGAACTCCTTTTAAAATAGAATTACGCTACGATGCCTTTTTAAAAAAATATTTCGAAAAAATTGAAATGATTTCTCATATTTTTGGGAAGAAATTAAAAATGGGGGCTTATAGCGCGATGACGACGTGCTTCCTGAACCCAACGCCTCAATCTGCAAATCGGATGAATAGAGCGGCGTAAAGTGAAATTTGGGAAAAAGATACCTGACTGGGAGCCCCCTTTCCCCGCTTCACGGTTGTGTCACTCGACCCTTGGCGGGCCCAAAACCCCGGCAGGCCTGCGGCATTGAGAGGCCGTGCCTCAGGCAGGCAATGGTTTCGTTCCTTTCAATCTCAATATATTTTTCCACTTATCAAACTAGTGATGCTGTAACACAACCAAACGGTCTCATATCTGTAATAGTCGTATAAACTATATCTTGTTCACATATTTCCGTCTTCCTTCGAATACCATCAAAAAGTTATTTGAGGCACTACTCAAATATCAATTCCGATTTGGAAACTGATTTAAAAAAGAAAATGGAACTAATGTGTATATATCACCAATATTCCATGTCCTAACATCTTATTTTAATACATTTTACTTCTAAGATCTTCCGTTAACTTTCCCACACCAAAAAGAATGAGCGAAATTCCCACGAGCTCTTTTATCCTGGCTCGATTTTGATCTCAAAACGGCGTTTGTCTCCTGATAGACTTCACCTGATGAATCTTTTTCCAAGTAAATTTAAAAAACTGTTTTCGACTTCGGACAAAATTGAAAAGTGGTAAAATAGCGCGAAAGGGATGCATCCTGAACCCAACACTGTAACAAACATTAAAATATAAATTAAGAATCTAATGTCCCAGCTTACTTAATGAGTTTATTGATATAAAATGATTCTTTATATTTGTATAAACTTGAAGATTGGAATAAGTAATTCCAGGCGTCATTTTGATACAAACTACATGTAAATGATAATGTAAAAAGGATGAAGAAATCATTCTATTGTGACATATATATATATATATATATATATATATATATATATATATATATATATATATGTATTTTTAATGCATTAAATTTCATGATAGAAATATAACAACCTTAGACAGAACACCACACTGAAGAGGAATATCCGTCTATGAGGGATAAATTATTTTTTGTTATACAGTTATTAATTCGGCAACTTTACATTTCTACATTAAGATACCTTTTTTCTAAACATCGTACCCCTTATCAGTAACATTTACTCGGTAGAATTCAATTTATAAGATTTATACTACTAGTAAAACGTGCGACAGTCATGATAAACCTCATATTGGGGAATCAAATGCAAACGTATTAAATCGCGATCCTCATCTGGTGTCGAGAATAGGGATGCAACATTGATGTTAAATTTTTTCAAACATAGATTTTGTATAGACTCAGAACATATTTCGAAAAAAATGAAACATTTATGAAACCGTGTTTATTATCGATGTGTTGATAAGTTGTGAATGAAAAGAAACCGATAATCACAATTTTATAAAAAGTTAAAAATGAAATAATATTGCATTATACTACTGTCAATATATGTTTCGAATAAAGCGAACGGTGATTGAACATCCTCATCCAGTGACTATCTTCCCCCAAGAAATGACCCCTTTTTTCTGACATTTCCTACGTATGTCCTACGCAGCAGAGGGCGGCCAACGCTAGCACTCTAGGTGAAAGGGTCTCTGCCCACCTTCCCCCCATTTAGGAAGTTGGCCCCATAAGATAAACCTGGGGATAGTTTTCGACTTAGTTTCACTATTATTCTTTTACTTTCTTTTGCCGTTTTGTCTAAACCCAATTATAAATTAACAATCACGGCCACTGTAAAAACAAATTATCTTCCGCACGAACTTGATCAATTTTTCAAACCAGGTTTTGAAAGATGTTTAATTTTGAACATTGATATTTGATTTATTCTTGAGCATCATTCCTTCTTTTTTCTTGCTATTCGAAACTGAGGGGCCCCGATAATTCAGCAGTTCTTCTACAATGGCAGCATGAAAGCGCGGGTATCAAAAACCTGTTCAGTGCGATGATGTTATTTTTCGGCTCCAGTCCCGTCAAGCGGCTGTGAGCATCTCTTTCATCTGCAGGTTCCAATCTTCGCGGGTCTGAACGCGCAGAGAAATATACTAGAACATAGATCCAAGCCATCCCTTGTTAGACCTATCTGGATATAAAAGCAATAGGATGCTATATAGCAATTTGTTCATTGCTCACTCGGACTCGAACTGTTTTTCCTTTTGTTTGTGATATTGCGTATTGTTATTCAATTGTCCACTTATACCTTTTTCTTCCGCTTCATTCTATCATTCCAAGCATAATATCCTTTTCTAGAGATTTTGTTCGACTCATAGTATGTCCAAAATATTTATTTTCCCTTTTTGGCTTTGGCTTTACAGATTCTGTTTTTCTTTCAAAATTTCGGCATTTATCTTTTGCCTCCCATTGTACGTTTAATATTTTCTTCCGTGTCCATACTCAAAAGCATCTTCCTTTTTCGGCCCATCTCAATGTTCAGCTTTACACCCACAAACAGGATTAAAATACCATTTTCTCGATTATTTGAATTTTGGTCTTACGCAAGGCTCGATTTCTGACGGAACACGACGGAAGCGTTGCTGTATCTCGTTGATAATTATTACATTATATTATAAATATATAATTATTTCTATTAAATTAATAAATCATTTTTAGGGGTTCCGGGACCTAAAATTTTAGAAATAATCCTTGATATGCCCGATATTTATGAATTTGTGTAATTTTCTTTCCGCTCTTTTCTAAAATTATTTCCCCTCTTTAGTTTTTGAACAGTATCCAGAATAAGTATTTAATTCCCTCCATGTATATCACTTCTCCCTTGATGTTCAGGCTTCCTTTCCAGTTGACATAAATGTTGTTTTTTTTAAATGTAAGTTCATAGAATATTTAAATTTTATATTAATAATATATTTAGCTATCATTATTACATAATTCAGAATTAGTAAATAAAACATCCATATTGTGACATAACATTTTCGCGTTTTCTCGAAAAAGGGGTAAAGTGGACATGCCACGTTTTTAATGTTTGCTCCTCATTTCGCGCCTTTCTATCAAGCCCAGCGCCCCCAGGGCACGCGCTCGGTAGTCACCCTTCCGATCTGGAAGCAGGGTCGCACCTCACACCCGCTGTTCTGATAGCGTGACTTTCTGATCTTCAGACATCTCGCCGCGGTCTTCGGCGAGCTGGCTACATAGGGCAATTTTGTATGCCCAAGCGTAGGAAGAGGCGGTGAGCAGTTTCCAGCGGGCAGAACATTGTGCAGTGACGAAATGGAGATTATATTTACTATACAAGTTAGTGGAATAAATTATTTGCTTTGTTAATTTAGTAACCGAGTATTATATAGAAAAAATAAGAATTCAAACAATAAAACAATTATAAAAGTATTAGTTTAATAAACATTTTGTGAGATATTATTAACTAAAATAACTTATTTAGTCGAATTTATGGATGGTAAGCTATTGTTTTTCATTGAAATACAGTATAATAACTTATAACCTTTATGGAGTCCATACAGTTATAGACGCCCTTATAGAGGTATTTTACCGTATAAGAACATAGTATTTGAAAAGGTATGTAATACCGGTATTTTACCGGGATCTACAACCTTTCGGTCCCTCCTATTCCTCATTGCCAGTTTACATCCCCTGGTCATATTTCGATGACCCGGAACATTTCTTTAGGTCTCCTTTTTTTGTTACGTTCTTCCCCTTTTTGCATTTTTCTTTATTTATTTATTTATTTAACTAAAAACAGTTAAAACTGCGTATGACGTTATATTTTTGAAAAACTTTTTTTTATCTTGTCTTGGTCTACGCTGGAATACCCTGTGAGTTTCTGACTTTTATCATTTGCTTTCTTAGCAGAAATATAATACTTGAAAAGAACGAAACATTAGGACTTTATTATTATTATTATTATTATTATTATTATATTATTATTATTATTATTATTTTTATTTTAATATTATTATTATTATTATTAAAATAAATACAAAATAATAATAATAAATAATAATAATAAAATCACGCAAATGGGGAGGAATCAAAGGGAAAGTGTATATACTGTACTATAAATCCTGAATCTTCACTTGATGACTGAGTTTCCAAGATTTATAAAATTGTGAGATCCATCTTTATATTTCACTGAAAATCTTGAAATCTTTTACAGGTCTGATTCAGTTTCCCCATCTGAAACCATGAAGCAGGTTGTTACCTGTGAGAACCTCTAGGCACGGGCGGGCGTTCTTTCCAGCGCCCGCGGGCTAGGCTGAAGTGGCCGTGGGGAGGATTGATTGTATGTGGATAATTGTTTTTTTGGGAGCAGATCCTAGTTGCCGCCTATTATTCAATATGGAATTTAATAATGGTAAATGTTTGCTGTCCTCTTGTACATTGTTGTTTAGTGTAAAATTCATTTTTAACTGACAATATTTCTCTTGTTCTGAGTATGGTTGCTAAATCGCATTCAATACCCAATTTTTTGAAAAGTTTGAAAATGTCCCAGGGGTTCATGCAGACCCGAAAATTAAAATATCGGTTTACATTGCAGGACAGCGACATCACCCGATCGATTAAGGAATATCAGTTTTGGAAAAATCAGCTGAACGGTTTTGTTCTCCCGCTGTTCGAGCAGCCACTTTGTTTCAATCGCTTTCGTATAAAGGACCTACAAATACGGATTCTGTCTTTACCCCGTGTTAGAGGATTTTACTAAATTTTTGCATCTGGATTTATCCACTTTTTCGTGGTCAGGGCCCTTTTAGGAGTTTCCCGTCGAAATTCATTTTTGAAAACCCACTGATTCGTAAATAAACGTTGGTTTTGCAAAATACTTTTAAGAGGGGGGAATATATTTTCACAAAATGCCGATGTTATTCTATAACACTGACTAGAAATCATATTCATCAGGTGACAGTATCAACAGCTCATTACAAAAATTCAGTACAATACATGTACATTTTTTTACAACACTTTCCCGAAGACATTAAACGATTAAATTCGATAGAAAGTTTAAATCAAGTAAAGCGTTTCTGCTGCATAACTTTTTTTATTCAATTAGAGACTATATTGAGCATCACAAGAAAATACATTAATTTTAACAATTATACATATTTTCCGCAATATTGCATTTGCTACTATTCCCAATATTGCATAACCTTCTAAACTGCATATACTTACATATATACGTACTTATACGACAAGTAAAAATAATCTCAAATTAAATATGTTGTAATATAAATTTTATTTAAAGTGATACAAATTTCCCAAACGATAATCAAAACCTCACATTATAATTTACTAAATTGAATTTACTTTGTAGAATTAAACCATGAATACATATTATTTGATTCTTAATTTTGGGGTTGAAGAACACCGAAAATTATAATTTATCCTGTATAAAATAATCATCTTGCAAACTCAAGTGATTAATATTCGAGAACAATCACTTCATTCATGAAGAATATTCATAGGAAGGTTCTTTAACATTTCAACAAACAAAAAAACCTCAGCTCTTGAAAAAGCAGTCGGTGCTTGAGCAAATAAAAAGAAAGAGAACTTAAAAGTAAACAGAAGAATGTGAAAGAAAAGCTACGAGGTTTCAAAGGATGTGATAAAAACAAAATTTTTCCCCAATACCCAAAAAAGAAAAAACACTTTCTGCCGCAGATTTTTTTTTATTATGCGTTGTTTGTTTTTTGTCTATTTTGTGCAGAGGCCATAAATGTTTTTAATAGAATGTCGACACGTTTTCCTTTATTAACAAACAATGTTTGCGATCTGATCCTCAACGAATTTCCCCAGTTACGGCTTTTTTCTTTAAATTTTGTAACTTATTTTTTTAGATGAAGCAAAGATTCATATTTATTAACAAACAAGGGACAACGGATGAGTATTCACCTTCAAAAAATTCTGGTAAAAATTTTAAAAAAAAATGGTTTCAGTATCATTGGTTTCACAGGAAAAAAAAGACGTTTAAAGACAAAAAATTTTAGTCACAGGATCTAACAAATCAGGTAAAAAAACTTATGAATGTTAAAATATTTAAGAAATGAGACGAAAATTCAAACTTTTGGGTATCAGAAACTTCGTCCGGGAAAAGTATTGACTGTTTTTTTCCTTTTTTCCGGGGGGTCAACTGTTCGGTCATTCGTCCCGTTATGTGTGCATTTTCTTTTTCGGGGATGGGGGATCTTCCGCCGCTAGATGGCGGTTTGGCGGACCTCCGTCGGCTAAAAGGGGTTCCCCAAACCCGGGCTTTTTACGTTTCCCTTTTCCCCCACATATCCCCAAAAAGCTACTTTTATCCAACACCACCCCCCCCCTGGGGAAACAGGAGTTTTTGAACACACTGCCACAAGGGGGCTAAATACATCGGACAAAAGGGAAATTTTTTTACCAGAATTAAAGAACATTTAAAGCATGGAAACCACAAACAAATCGCCTTTTTAACATCTTTTAAACGCAGGCCCACTTTTTACCCAGACTAGACATTAAAATTTTGAAAATTTAAAAAAAATTCTGAACAGAAGTACTTTTGAAATCTTTACATATTTCGCCAAAAAGAAATCTGAGGCCCCTCAATGAACAAACTAATTTCCTCTGTCCCCCCACTAATAATTTTTCACACCCCGCCTCACTAAATGACTCCCGCCTCCTAAGACATTTCCCAAAAGAACACTAAACAGACCTCCTCCGACCCACCCCCCCCCGCCGGGTCTCCGAAAGCAAAAAAAACCCGTGTCACATTTTCTGGGAAGTCGTCCGACTTTTTTCCGACAGCAGCAGGTCAAACAGCTAGCTTCAATTATTTCCCCATTTTGTAATAACATTGTTTAATTATTATTACTATCCCCATTTCTTTTTTTATATATATATATATATATATATATATATATATATATATATATATTGTGACCAACCTTTATAAACGGGGGGGGCGTGGGGAGGGGCCGTCCCGGGGTTTTCAATATCAAAAAATAATAATAATAAAATAATATTGATAATTTAAATTTCTTTTAAAAGGGAAAACGGGACTAAAAGGGGGGTTCTTTCCTGCGTTGCGGGTACAGATTGAAGCATTCGGTAGTGAGTATAAATGTCCGGGGACATTTGATGGTAAAAATGGATAGACAGACACCTTGAAGATGTGTGGTATTGTCCAAAGGGAGAAAAGTGGATTTCTGCATTGAAGGAGAAATGTTAATGATATTTTAAGTCAATGTAGACCAGACATCCCATATTGGCCGAGATAGACACTTTTTGAAACCCTCTGTCCTGCATTATTTGAAAGGAAAACTTATAATACCAGTAACTGGAATCTTCTGTTTCTGTACGACTTATGGTACAGAATCCAGTTTTTTTTAGTCAAGAATATTGCCACAATGCCCTTTTAATTGTTTTTTAGATCTGGTCACCTTATTATCGACTTACAGGTACTACCATTATCTTGGTAATTCGCAAACCACACGTCTAAAATCTAAACATTTTCCTCTCATTTTTTGATGATTCGCCTGTAAACGTATAAAGATTTACCACAGTTTTGCAATAATTTAAACAATCAATTAAAAATATCATAGATCTTTAGTAAGTTGTCAATTACATGCATTCCCTGAACATGTTGAACAAACATACATCATATAAGAGCCACTAAAATGTTGTGACCTTCATTTCAGTAAAAGCTAAGACTATTTGTGTAAAAAATATTAGGTACAATAAAAAATATATTGTGATAGTTCACCAAATCAACTGATTGGCTTCTGCCACTGTCTATCAAGTCATGACTCAATTACTGGCTGTTAGTTATTCCTGGCGCGTCAACTACAGAGGTCATTATTCCTGTAACTGTAGTGCATGTTTTTCGTGGTAGGTGGCGGTGATCTTCCCGCTGAATAGCGGGATCCGCCGCCGACCTACCGTAGGCTAGTAGGGTTTCCCCATCAACCAGGTATCTCCCACCAGTGAGGATCAATTCTGAAGTCGTGACACGCTCTAAGGTCGACCGGCCCCGCGGCATGTGTGGTAGTGTTTGCATGTTAGTGTAAGGGGTGTATGATAGACAAGCGAAAGATCGCGCGGGTCCGGGTGGCCGCTCTTGAGCTAGGATACTGCTCCGACATTCCGGCTGGTGTTGAAACAATTGAAAACTACCGATCCGGAGCAAGCAGCCAACCTCTAGAATTCTCCCCAAACAGCGATCAAATCTGATCTGACAACCTAGTGTCGAAAATTCTACCACTGGAGAACTCAAACTCAGGACCTCCCGGTCGCTATTCTGTTCATGCATTGAGCCACATCTCCCGGTATGTCCAAATTGTATAGCAAGAAATGTCACACGTTCACAAATCTTGGCTATCAAAAGATATTTACTATACAAAGTTTGATAAAAATGTTAATATTAAATCATTAGGAATAACAATATTTTAAACCGTGTACCTGAATATTGAAATTAAATCATCAGAACTTGGAATCAGAACCAGAAACTGCAAACATTTCTTTACAATATGATAAAAAGTGTAATATCTACTTATATTTTTGAATAACCATATGGTTATTATAATTAATACATTGAAGAATTAATTGTTCAATTATATCATCTGGTTAACTTAGTGTTGAGAATTCCTCCACTTGTGAAAATTATGAAGTTTTAGACTGTGATTATGAACATTCTGGACATTTTCTGAACAGTTATTCAAGTTTAATGTATTTCTCACAGTGATAATAATTAATACAATTTTCTAAAATAAATATTTAAAAAGCAGTGTTAAAAAAAATATATGAACGATTCATTTCTACTCGAATAGTACAAATAATCTGGAAATTCGTTGTCACTTCTTTTATATACGATGAAAGGGGCACCGTGCATCCAAACGATTCATACACTTTATTACAAATTAATACCTTAGTATCATCGCTAAGATCATGATATTACTTATTTCGAACTACTTTCAAAATGAAAAGATAGTGACGATGTATGTCTGATAGAATAGTGCTTCTGATATTAAATTTAGAACCTAAACAAACAGAAAGAAAACAAGTATCATTGTAAATAACAAACGTGATATGAAACACAAACCTCGGCAACCGCATTCTCTAGGAATTCCGTGCACAACAGAGGTTGCCATTCAACACTTTCGCGCCAAACGTTGTGGACGTAATTGTGGACATCTGAGATGTCATGTCACATCTCTAAACTGTGATACTACGAAGTTCTTGACAAGTATCGACTCGCCGATACGCTTTCCGGAGTATACACAGCCTTTCTTTGAAGACAAAGAATAAATGAAACATCGTTTGAGATTCGTTTGTTCCTTCGCTGGTAATGCAAATTGTCGTAACCGTGGACTTGAATACAAAATTTGCTGCATTTTAATACTTATAAAACAATGTCGTTCCAGAATTAAAGACACTTATGGATATGGGATTTGAAAGAAAGCGAGCGTATGTATTACTATAACGCTAGATTATGCAATATATTTTTATGGGATAAGAAAATTATTAAGGTTACTGCTCATGCAGTGCTGAGCTAACGATGTTTATTAATATAAAAATATTTTCTTCTTTCTATTATTTTAAAAATTTATTCATTGGTTGTCAATGCATCTTATTTTCATTTGTTGACAGCATTGAAAGTTACAGGATTATTAAGTTCACTGGCGTGTTCGACGTTTGTCACCTAGATGACAAGTCATTACACAGGTTTGCGTTTTGGATGAGCTGTCATTTTGATTTGTTTGGCATTATTATTTCATGTGTTGTTAAATATCGACTTTGTTGATGTGAATAGTGATGTGTTTCTCTTATGTTCGTTTCTTTATTACACACTTTATGTTAATTAGTGTACATCTTATTTTGCATAAAATAAAGGGTAATTTGGTTTTAACAGAAAATACTGTTATTTTTAATGATATCTTTAATACCATTGTCATTACATTGATTCTTTGGTTGTTTGCATATGAGCGTTTCTTTAAAACGTTGTTGGTAACATAAGTGATGTAAGTCATAGTGTATTGGAATTGATTGAGTGATGGGCTTATGATATAATTTTCAGCAATGGTATTACAAAACTACTAGAATACATGTGCAGGGGAGAATTTGAAAGTAATTTGGTGAAAATTCACTAAATTGAACATATTTTTATAATTGTGGAAATAAGCGCTTGTTTATCTGTTTGTTCTCATGGTGGTTAGTGTATGGTGTTTCATTATTGTTTTGAATGATTTATTTTAAAACCTCATGAGAATCTTTTGAAGTGTAATTTATATTCATAAGCGAAAAAATTCGGTTCCTTCCGGTCCCCCGCCCATTGTATTTTCGAACGCCGTCCCCCCGCATTAATCCTTACTCGAAAAAATTCGGTTCTCCGGACGACAATTAGCTCGAAAAAATTTCGGATTCCTTACCGGACGTACAAGCGCCAATTCCCGCTGTCCCGCCCGCATTAATCTCTTAGCTCGAAAAACTTCGGTTTCCTCTCCGGACGTACAAGCGCCAATTCCCGCTATCCCGCCCGCATTAATCTCGTTAGCTCGAAAAATTCGGATTCCTTACCGGACGAACAAACGCCAATTCCCGCTGTCCCGCCCGCATTATTCTCGTTAGCTCGAGAAAATTCGGATTCCTTACCGGACGTACAAGCGCCAATTCCTGCTGTCCCGCCCGCATTAATCTTGCTCTTGATCGTCTCGCCTATTTCGCCTCTCTCAGCAGCCCTAGCAGATCCAAACGATCCGTGATGCGGCGTCCCGTGTCTGCGTCTACTACCTTTGTTATGCTTTGATTTTCACTCGGCTCGTGTGCAAAAGAAATAAGATCACCACACGTCTGTTTTCTAATTTTCTTCGGTTCTGTCCAAGGAGCGAGAATCGTCACGTGCCCCTCGCAAACCTGCATGTAACGAAATACTACTTCCATACTTCACAATGAAATCTAACGCAAGTATTCCTGCGTGATTTGTGGTCCCTAAATCCACTACGAGCGTGTCATGCTCGTATGTTACATGATCAATCAAAAATGGCACACTGCACTGACCCAGTATCTGCAGATTGTGCCCGGACGCGTTTTTAATTGCCGAACAGTAACTTGAAAGGGGAAGTTGACCGAAAGGAAAAATTTTGGAATCGCATAAAGTAACCACAGCTCCCGTGTCGACCAGGAATTGGTGCTGTCTTCCTAATATTCCTACACTGATTGTCATGCCGTCCGCCGGAGTAACGGCTAATACTTCATCCCCGACCTGGTGGTCGGGATTTATTAGTTTCTCGAATTCACATCCCGTTTTTGACAATCTACCGTACAGTGACCGGATTTTTTACATTTACTACACATTATTAATGGGCATTTCCTTATGTGGTGGCCTGCTTGCCCGCAATTAAAACATTTTCGTTTCTTCTCCGGACACTCTCGCGAAAAATGGCCTGGTTTTCCACAATGATAGCATACTCTACCTTCAAATGACTGTCTAGAAGGTGGCAATGGTTGCGGCGCGGATCCCAGCTTCCGACCTCGGGAAGGTTGCTGAATGGCATGGAACTCCGAACCAGCACCGAACGGCAAGGTTGATGAGTTAGCTCGGTTCCTCACTTCTATTCCCGTAAGGTGGGAAAGCGGAATCCTGCACTGGCACATACGGGTGCGGTGGTGTTGCCCGTTGCGTATTCGATTGATTGAGTGCAGCCTACTATATTTGCACATACTTCATCAGGGGGACAAGTCCCCGGAGTGGGCACCTAGCCTTTTTGGCTCTTATCCTCACCCCCCGCCGACGTGTGACGCCGACGGCCGGATCCCGCCGGAACCCAGTTAACCGTCACGGTAACCTCCCCATACAAAGCCTGGGTAGGGGCCGCCCTGCCAGCTCAGAGCTACTAGCTATCCGGGCTAGTACCGGAGTCTCAACAATGCGCCACTCACATGCGCCGGGAATAAATTCCCTCCTCTTTGCCCAGAGTATCGGGCCACTGCCACAACGAATCCGAGAGCCCAACTGGGGGACACCCGGACTAAGGCCCGGGCGGCTCGGAGCCCCCATGCCGTGTCCCCAATGCTTACCGCCAGCTCACGATGTGGGTAACACCGGTACCGAAGCAGCCTGGCGGGTGGTGACTGATTTCCCGCCGGACTTTAAAGTGGGATCGAATGCTCCGAGGAGGATTCGTCACCCAATCCTGCTCAAGGTCGACGCGCGCCATAGGCCCAACTGGAGGGTGGCCGGTTGCCAGGAGCTTAGCGTACGCCTACTTCCTGCCTGCACCTTCAGGCTAACGACGTAAGTCACGCCGCAAGACTCGGAGCCGGGTGGTCGTCTGAACTCCACCTAGACCGCGAAAAATCTCGTCATCGCGATCTCCCCTGCGGGAGCCCGTTGCGTATATCCGTGCGGCGAGTAGGGCGCATCAAAATGATTTTGTGCCGCCGTCTGCGGCATTGTTGCCCACTGTGCGTACCCTTGCAGGGGCCGCCGCTAAGAAAGTTCAGTGAGCTGACGCTTCGGGTCGCAGACGCATAGCTCCTAGCTATTACTTCTTCTTGTTTTGCAAACGCCTTCAATTGTAATACCGGGGATATAAAATCCATGAGATCTGAGCTATGCCCACATTCCCAGGGCAAGGGAAGCTGCTGATTGCCTCGATGTGACATGCTGCTGTCAGCGGGGGTGGCGTTGCCTTTATTGGTGGGCACCCACAGGGGTGCGGGGGGGGTGCCGAACGGTCGGCCTGGACATCTGGTCGCCAGACCAGCGCGGCCCGAGCAGAGGGTGGGCGGTGAGGGGAGCAAGACGGCGTCGCCTCACCACAATAGCTAGTATGGAAGCATTTCGGTACGACATTTGTGAAAAAGAGGGAGAAATGAAAGAGAGAAAGCGTTGAGAAAATCTGGTCTGAAAGCCCCCATTTATATACTACTAACATATAGGTAAAAATGTACGCAATTCAAATCAATTAAAAGTGAAATATAAGTCTATATTGAAATACTACTTACATAATGTTTTGCTTTGAGTCCGCGTAAGGCATATACACCTCCCGCGCACGTGGTTCTGGCTTTGATTTCCACTGGCTACTTACATTCGACTCCAGTACATCGCAACAAGCACTATCGCTTCGACATCTTTCACACGAATAACATTATTTTTTTGAAAACTTCAATACCCTGGCAATAATGAAAGATCTTCGACACACATTCGTATTGACAAGAACGTTTGCAAACTGCTGGTCGGCCAGCTGAAGCCACGGGGGACACCTAAGGGACTTCCATCCAGAACGGCCACCTTTACACAAAGAACGTATCAAATGTACGTTTTGAATCAACAAACCTAGTGTAAAATGAAAACAAATTCTTCAAATATGATAAACAATGCATTGAATATCGTCAATAATTGACTGAACTTGTGTACTTTGAATAACAAATGAAAAACATAAAACTACGTTGCAGTGAGTGAGACGAAGACAGAACATGGGTAATCCCCTGAGATTTTCTCCGTCGCCGCGCACCGCGACAGCGCCAGCTGCCTGGTTGCCCAACCAAAAGACTGTATCTTTCTCGTGTTAAATCAAAGGACCAAGGAGTAAAACAGTAAATTCATTAATACAGCGCCAGTTGGAGTTGGTTGGAGAGAGCACCAGTTGGACGCTCTTTGCTTTCGAAATGATTTCATATACATCGATATTGCTGCAATATCTTGCATAATGAATGTTTTAAAAGGAAAATGTATATTCCTAAGATATTATGAGATTTTTTAATTTTCTGGGGGTTGTGCAACCATGCAACCTAGGCGCGAGCCGCCACTGTCTCCTTATAATAGTAAATTACCTCCTCTCGCATCAATAGTAAATTACTGCCTCCGGATCTCATCCGTATGACCGTATGACCGTAATAGCCGCCTATAATGTGCTTGCTTTTGCGTGGCCGACATGTCCACTCTCTCACCTCCTCGCGGTGGCCGCTGGTAATGCATCTCGGGTAGTGGCGGTTCGTGGTCATGCCATTAGGGTGTGCAACGTTTTTCTTCTTCTTCCCACACTCTCTCTCTCTCCCTCTGTCTCCCCTCTCTCTCTCTCCCTCTGTCTCCCCCCCCCCTCTCTCTCTCTCTCTCTCTCACACACACACACACACACACACACACACACACACATATACATTACATGCATGCATTGACACACATTAACATTAATAATGACAATTAAACACAAATCATCTTATGACGTCTGATAGCATGCCGAACAATTCCATTCCATTGTTTCTTTTCAGCAATTTTTTTCTGTGGCTTTTTCATTGAAATCATTGATTTATTACGTTTCATATTTTCAACGCTATTCATTGTTAGTTGCACAAACACCCTTGACAGAAAAAGAACTCTCTGATTTCGGTTTCTCAAAACACATTGAAACGTAGCCTAATACTTACGTTTACAAAATACACCAGGGGTTTGAATACTTCGGAATGGTTCTGTAATTGCAACTCACTTTAAAACACAAGAGAATACACATATTATATACAATTAACATTTTTATGAATGCAACGCTGCACTGCACACGCGCGCTAGTGCAAAAGCTCATTTAAGTGAAGAGATATCTCACACTTTCTTCGTCCAATGTCACACTTACTTAAAAACTTGTGCTATTCGAGTGTTATATCTTCAAGACACGTCAAGGCATTTTCCGAGATCGCCACTGCGCCGGCGCCGTAGAAGGAGCACCGCGGGAGGATTGCTCCAGTCCTCCATAAGCCACCGTTGTTCCCCCTCCTTCCCCTGCAGCCCCGCGGCAGCCTAGGACGCCGTTTCCTCGGTCGCATTCTCCCGAGTGTGCTCCCGCAGGCTTTCACGAAAGAAAGGCGGACGGACTGGCAATCGCAGCTTCCGAATGGCGCGTGTTTCGTAAATGCTCTGAGAGGACTTGTAATCTCCTCTTGTTAAGAGATGTTTAAGAGAAATGGCACCGAATTAATTTGGGAGTGCACATGCGAACGTGCAAATACCCACGAGCCGCCACTGATCTCGGGGCAACTTGAGGTGCAGCCAAGAGGACGATAGGTGAGCCTCCGGCGCATTAAAACGGGAGCATCTCGCAATGGGGAGGAAATCCCTGACAGAAAAACCATCTCGGGGACCCCACGGCATGGAGGAAGGGGGTCGGGGGTCTGCAGCTCACGACCCCCGACCACGACCCCCGACGTGCTCCTCGGAGCGACTTGCAGCGGACACTTTGGACGAAGCCTCGGACGCGGGAGCGCATGGTGGCGCGCCCCGTGAACAACAGGCCACCATTTATGACGACCCTAGCTTGGAACGGTTCACGATTAGGATTCCCTTCGAGGCGAGTCGCTGCGCACATTGTGCCCAGAAAGGGTGTGGAGGGTATATGGTCACTGATCTGAATAACATGGTTCGGCTTCACGATACTAGGCATAGTGATGTCCCCCTAATCTTTTCATGCTCCAAATACAGAAACAATTACAAAGGTTTCGCTCTATACTTTGAGTCATTTCCCTAAATGCCCGGGTCAGAATGGATCTAAAGGAGACTTTATATGTGAGTTATGCTCCGTAGCAACCATTGGAGCTGAAGCTACTGTGACTGCAGAATCATCATTGTCTCCCTTTGATGATCGGAGTTCCGATGATTCAGTTAGACCTTCTACTAGTACTGCCGTTATCGCATCGCCTCCCAGGGTCATTAGCCCATTCGAAGACTCCAGTGAGCCAAATCCCTCTGCTGATTTCATCTTCTCCCCTGTATCGAAGACATAACCTCAAGACAGAAAGAAAGTCCGTGATCCCGTGCTCTGACTCTCGTCCAAAGGGGGCCAAAACGTCTTTATAGGTGGAGATAAGCAAACAGCATTGTGCCGATTCCCTTCCAAAAGCTCGGCCCCCAGAAGTGGCCCTGAGCAACTTGCAGTGGTAGACATTGCCTCCCCGAAAACAGATAGGATGCAATTCCCTAACGAGGAGGCCGCTATACAGTTTCAGAGATGGGGTTTCCGGAGGGCGTGTAGTGGATGGCGCGAGTGGTGGGGATTCAAAATGTTGAGGTTTCTGAAAATGCGAACTTTTAAGGTCATTTTCACAGAAAACTGTTGAGTTTTCGAGAAACTTTATTTGACATTATTTAAAGCACGTGTACTCGTAAATATAATAATGTGAAGAAATCGCCTCTAATGTAAATATTGCCGACGTGAGAGACTAGTAAAAAAATACATTTGTGTAGTTATTGCAAAAACAAAAGAATAGAGCAATATGGCGTTTATGTCATCGTAAAGGTTTTATTTCGCAGTTTGGAGCCGTTTTCGAGAAAATCTTGTTTTTCTTATTTTTTAAAATTGCAAATATTTCACGTACCATTGCACGAAAACTAAAGTTATCAAAAAATGTAAATGACCCCTATGAAATAACTATTTATGGACAACAAATTTTATTTGAAGGAAAAATCTCTGTCTTTAATTTCGTAGTTGTAGAAAGACGCCGAAAAATTCAAACTTCTGCAATTTTCGAAAATTCAGAGCTAACCGTAAAAATTGGACATACGCCAACTTTAAATGTATATTATTATTGAGAAAATTTTGAAAATATGCGGGGGACTTCATGCAATGTACCTCCAAATTTTAAAGAATCTTTTTCTGAATTTCAAAGCTTCAACTAGAGCCAGATGAACATTGAGAAAGGAACCAACTAGAGCCAGATGTACATTTGGAAAAGTTCGTACATGTGGTTTAGTAGTGTTCACAGGCGGACGGGCAAACAGACGGACGGACGGACCTTTAGAAGAAAACGCACATTTTGGTACCAGGGGACCCCAAAAATGTGTATTGCCGTTGAAATCTCGAAATCGATTTTCCGCAGCATTACATAACATTCACTATACTACTTAAATTGGTCAGGTATATATCAGGTCTGTTTACGAGAGAGTAACTAATGAGGCTACAGAATGGCGCAAATGACTCTCTCGTACTAGGTTTCTAATATCTTTGGACTCGGGTTAGCTATTCGGTGCTGCCCCATCCTTTTGCCAGTTATTATCTATCGCGCCCCAAAGAACATTTTTACTTTCTCGTATACGTAAGATACGGAGTAATACACGTAGTATAGAGAAAGTTCCGTTTTGCTGCGCGAAAAAAACGGCGAATTTTCGACAGAAAAACATTCATTAACGGGCCTCTAATACGAGGTGTATCCAGAATCCCAGTTTTGTGTGTCCTGGATACTGAAAAACCAATTGAAAGTAAAACGTCCGTCCGTCCCTCTGTTTGTCCGTCTGTCCGTCCGTCTGTGAACACTACTAGCGCCTAAACCATTCGTACGATCTTTTCCAAATTGAAGAATCCCTTGTCGATCTGGCTCTAGTTAAAGATATTTTGAAAAACATCCTTTTAAAATTTGGGGGTAATTTAAAACAAGCCCCTCGGACATTTTCAAAATTTTAAAAATTCAAAGAAAAAATGTGGAGCCGTTTTTGAGAAAATCTTGTTTTTGTAATTTTTTAAAATTGCAAATCTTGCCCGCACTATTGTTCGAAGACTACTAAAATTTTGGAAATTTGTCTTTATGAAAGAACTTTTTATGAACAACAAATTTTATTTGAAGGAAAAATCTCTGTCTTCAATTTTGTAGTTGTAAGAAGACACCGAAATCAATTCAAACTTTTGAAATTTTCGAAAATTCAGAGATAACCGTGAAACTGGGACCCATGCCAACTTTCTAAGAGTATTTAACTCTATTTTTACAAGAAATTTAAAGAAAAAAAATTGGAGCCGTTGTTGAGAAAAGTTTGAAAAAGTCCGAGGGGCTTTATGTAAATTACCTCCACATTTTAAAGAATGTTTTTCAAAATCTCGGAGCATCAACTAGTGCCGGATCACAGGGGTTTCTTTAATTTGGAAAAGATCGTACTTGTGGTTTAGGCGCTAGTACTGTTCACAGACGGACGGACAGACAGACTCATAGACAGACGGACGGACGGACGTTTTGAAAAAAAAAAAAAAAACTTATTCGGTATCAAGGGACCCCAAAACTTGTATTTCCGTTGAAATCTCGGAAACGATTTTCCGCAGCATTACATAACTTTCTCTATACTACGTTTATTACTCCGTATATACGTATGTATACGAGAAAGTGCAAGGTAAAAGGAAATTGACATTTTGGAGTCAATCATCAATCCTATTTTCTTTATGTCTCTATCAAACTGAACACCTTCACAAACTATTCTCATCCAACCTAAGCTCGGTATCTCGTATCGCACAGTGCGGCCGTGAAATCGGCGACAGATATGGAAGGCGGTCGCTCGTGACTATGTGAACCCAGCAGATAAGTAATCATCGTGGAGTAGAAGAGTGCCATTGAAGTTGTGTGCAAGCTCAGTGCATTACTTGCGGTGAGTTGTAAACTAATGATTCTGTACTTTTCGTTCTTTTTACTTCCCCACTACTGCTTACGCTGTAGAGAGAAAGGTATGTAATACTGCAGGAAAAAACGGCGAATTTTCGGCAAAAAAAACCTCTCATGGCAGGACCCTGATAATGAAAATGTTAATAAATCCCGTCGCTAAATTTAGAAAAAAAATCCTCTAGCACGAGGTGCAGCCAGAATCACTGTTTTGTGGATCCTTGATACCGAAAAATTGATTGACGGCAAAACGCCCTTCCGCTCTTCTGTGAACTCCAAAAACGTCTAAACCATACGTAGGATTTTTTCCAAAATGGATATTCCCCGGTCGGTCTCGCTCGACTAAAACTTTTACGATTTAGAAAAAAAATATTCAAAATTTGGGGGCACTTTACACGAAGTCTTCGGGACATTTTCAATTTTTTTCTCAAAAATGATGTCATATGTTCATTGTTAATTCTTTTCAGTTCGACTTTCTCGTACAAGTTAGTTTTCTAGTTTTTACGATTTTGCCTCATCGTCTTGCCAGCTGTCATCTAATTGATATAAAAATTGCAATTTTGGGATGTTTCCGTGAATTTATAATTGCCATCAGTCACTTATACATCACTTGTACGTGTTACCTTTTGTTTAGACACGTGTTTCCTTAGTAGCAGTTCTATTATTGTATTAGTAACAAGATGTGTAAGACACATCGGCTAACATCCTCGAAACGTTATTTTTTGAAGTTATGAAATATTCTAAATAACGTTTGACGATAGACGCAAATAACCTAAAAGTACCGTTTCATCAGCGCAATTCACAGTTATTTTGCATATAACTCGCAAATACACCGTTATCATTATTACATATTTCTAGATATTTTACAGGAAACCGACTGACCGTAGCTTTGTTAGCTTCTGCGAAAAATTCCGCAGGAGCTTCACAATATTACTTCATTTTGTACGAACAAATCAGTCCAACAACAAGTATGCAGTAGTAATTAGATACACACAGTCTTGTTAAAATCGATTGACGACTACCATCTACCGTCTATCTGTACGTCTGTCTGTCCGCCGTTTCCGGCCTTTCCGTCTGCCTGTCCATCGGTCTGACTGTCCCTGTGTCTGTCCCTGTGTCTGTCCGTCTGTCTGTCCGTTTGTATCCATCTGTGATCAACGATAGCGCCTAAGCCGTTCAGCCTGTTCTTCTTCTTCTTCTTATTCACTTCACGGATTAGGGAAATTTCCTGTTCCCGCTTCATTACACCATCTCTGTCGTGGAGGGCCAATGTCCCTTCTTCCCCGTGGTCTGTACAGAAATGCCTTTGGGGGGATCCTTTCGTGAGACATTCTTCCTATGTGCTGTACCCACCGTGATCTGTATTCATTTACTTTTTCATTGATAGAAAATATGTTAAGTTCCTGTCTTATATTTTCGTTTTTTATTTTGTCCATTGGGGTGCAGCGTTTTACTCTCCGGAGGAATTTCATTTCTGAGGCTTGTATCTTCATTTTATCTTGTTTTCTTAATGTCCATGATTCACACCGTAAAGCAGTTGTGGTACTGCCATGACTTTATAAAATTTTAACAGTGTCTCTTTTCTAGTCTTATTGCAAAGATATTTGTGTATTGTTCCACAAGTATGTTGGAAACGTTGTAATTTTGTTTTCATATCATCACTGTAATCGTATGTGATATCACAGCCCAAATAATTAAAATGTTTCACTTGCTCTATTACTTTGTTTTCTATTATTATTTTAGTTCTGATAGGATACTTGCCTCTGAATGCCATCACTTTAGTTTTAGAGACAGATATTGAGAGACAATATGGTTTGCATATTCTATTTAGCTGGTTCAAGGATTTTTGCAGACTTCTTTCGTTCTCTTCTCTAATTATATGATCATCAGCATACAGAAGTGATTGTAGAGGTGCATTTATTTTCCAAATACTTGGTTTATTTAAACTTTTCCATTTCTGTTTTCTTCGTAGTTGATATTCCTGAATCGATCTGAATGATCTCGTGGCTTTGGGAGTTTCAATTGTATGTTTTGGTTTCTGAAGGTACTTCCAATGAAGCTTCAGAAACATTTTTAAAAATGGCTCCAATTTTTTTGATCAAACTTTGTCTTCGCATAGCATAACAAACACTTAATAGAATGGTTGTGGTCTCATGTACGTTGAATTCACAGATTTTTTGAAAATTGAAAAAGTGCCATTTTTGTGGTGTTATCCAACAACTACAATATTGAAGACAATTTTTCGAAAATATGAGTGCTTTCCGTGTAATTGTCGTGTATTTTCGCACGAGTTATACGATATTTTTCTCAAAACCGCTCCAATGTTTTTCATTAAATTTTCTCCTAAGGGGTAAAAAGACGGCGCTACTCCAATTTTCGGTTATTGTTCCGTTGTTTTGAAAATGCCAAAAACTGAACATTTAAAAACTACAAAATTGGGGATAGCGATTTTTGCTTTAAACAAAGTTTGTTGTAAAATATTATCTTTCTAATAAAGGTCATGTACAATTTTTTGAAAAAAAAAAAAACAGATTGATTTCGCTTAATTAGACTGGAATTTAAACAATTTCTAAAAAAATATTTTCGCAAAACCGATATTAACGTATGTCACGTCAAATCGATTGCTGTCTTTCCGTACATCTATATGAACCGTTGAATAAACTAATGAACATATTAATATGATATTAAATACAGTATAAACACTAACCACGTGACCGACTTAGATATCCGGCTGACCGGGAGATGACTTTCAGGGCAACAACTATGCCACTGTATGTCCTCTGACCGGGAGGTTCTAAGTTCAAGTTCTGGCAGTGGCAGGATTTTCAACACTAGCATCAAGTAGGTCGAGTTCTGACGCCGTCTGGAGGAGAATTCTAGCGCCCGGCTGCTCTCATCGATATTGTTGCTTCGTTTCTTCATTCAACACCAGGCGAATGACGGAGCAGTACCCTACCGAAGTGGCCACGGACCGCGCGCGATCATTGCTTCTCATTCCTTCTCCTATCTTACCCCTTACTTACACAAACATGCACTTACATCACTACACTACCGCACACCACCGGGATCTTAGATCTGTCATGGCTGGGGCGGTGACCAGTTGGTGAGAGATACCTGGTTGGGGAAAACCCCGTCAGCCAATGGTGGATCGGCGCCGAATCTCTCCATTAAGGAGGAAAGATCACCGTCACGTCCCGAGAAAAAGCACTCACTACACTTATGGGACTAATGTCTAGGGGGTAGATTTTAATGAAATGTTAATTTTTTTACTTTCTCGTATACACACGTATATACGAGAGTAATATACGTAGTATTGAGAAAGTTGTGTAATGCTGCGGAAAATCGATATCGAGTTTTCAACGGAAATACACGTTTTGGAGTCCCCTAATACTGAAAAAGTGTTTTTTCAAAACGTCTGTCCGTCCTCTGGCTGGTGTATGCCAAAACACTAGTGCCGAAACTATTTGCACGATTTTTTGTTTCAAATTGAAGAAACATCTGTCCATCTGCCCTGAGTCAAAGCTCTGCAATTTTTAAAAACATCCATTAATTTTTGGGGGTACTTTACATGAAGCCTCCCGGATATTTTCAACGTTTTCTCAGAAACGCTTACTATTTTTTTTTCTTTAAATTTCTTGTAAGATTAGAGTAAAATACACTTACAAAGGTGGCATACGTCCGAATATTACAGCTAAGGTTGTATTGTCGAAAATTGCAAAAGGTTGAATTTTTTCGGCGGTTTTCTACAACAAAAAATTGAAGAACAGATTTTTTCAAATGAAATTTGTTGTACATGAATAGTTCTTTCATTAAGGTCAGGTAGATTTATTTGAAAATTTCAGTCGTTTCGCGCAATATGGCGTGAAATATACTGGCAATTTTTAAAAAAATAACAAAAACAAGGATATCTCAAAAACTACTATAAATTTTTTCTTTAAACTGTTGGTATAGATAGTACTAAATGCACTGTATAAGACTACATAAACGCCATATTCCTCTATTCTTTTGCTTTGTAATTTTGTAAAATTACAAGAATGCAATTTTATTTACTTGTCTCTCACGTCAGTGGATGCGATTCCTTCACGTTAGTGTATTTATGAATACATATGCTTTAAATAATGTCAAATAAAGTTTCTCGAAAACACAACAGTTTTCTGTTAAAATGATCTCAAAATTTTGCATTTCAAAAACGCTCAAACGTCATTTTCTCAAAAATGGCTCGAACGTTTTTCATCAAACATTAACAAGGGATAGTGGTAATGATACTGTTTGATATGACGTAAAGTTCAGTTTGGTGTATTCATTTGTTTTCTCAAAAATTACACAAATGTAAATATTTTAAAATATCTCTCATGCCGAGTATATGCACATTTCAATAGATTTGTATACATTATTGAATTTGTGAGTGGAATTTCTTCAAATGAAGTTTTTCAAAAACTCAATAGATTGCTGAGAAAAAGAGCGTTAAATTTCGAATTTACAATAACGCTTAACGCCGTTTATTTAAAGACGCTTCCAAATTTTTCAATGAAAATTTCTGTTTAGTACAAGGGTTCAATATTCTTAACATATGTTTTGGTTCTACTATTTGGAAACCGAAGAGTTGAGAAAACTTATAAAAAACTGTGCTTTGGGCGGCGATAGATAGCAACTTGCAAGAAGGGAACAAGACTGTACGGTACCGGTCACCACCAAGGAAATTAGAAAACTTAACTACGAGAAAGTCTGTGCCATTCTGTAGCATCTCTAGTTCTTAGAACAATCCCGCTTGGTATATAAATTAATTTTATGTTATGACAAAAGGAAATGAGCCATTTTTATATGTCTTTTTTTTTTTTTTTTTTTTTGCAGTTTTCGTCGATTTCGATTAATAAGTAATTTTTACTTTCTCGTATACGTACGTATATAAGGGGTAATATACATCGTATAGAGGAAGATATAAAATGTTGCGCGAAAAAACGGCATATTTTCGGCGGAAAAAATTCATTGCCAGGCTCTGGTGACGAAAAAGTACATAAAAAAGTTGCTAAATTAAGAGAAAAAAATCTCTAACACGTGGTGTAGTCAGAATTCCTATTTGTGGGTCCTTGATGACGAAGAAACAATTGGAAGCAAAACGTCCGTCCGTCTGCGAACACTACAAGCGCCTAAATCACAAGTACGATCTTTTCCAAGTTGAAGAATCCTATTTCGACCTGGTTCTAGTTAAAACTTTGAAATTTGAAAAACATTCTTTAACATTCGGGGGTACTTTTCATGAAGACCCCCGGACATTTTCAAAACTTTCCCGAAAACGCCTTCAATTTTTTTCTTGAAAATTTTCTAATCGATAGTGCTAATTGCATTGTTTATTTTGACGTTAAGTTCATTTTTGTGTGGTCATTTGTTTTTTCAAAAATTACACAAATGTAATTTTCTGGAAATACCTCTCACGCAGCGAATAAGGACATGTCAATTGATTTGTAAGCATTTTTGGGTGTAAGCGCTTCAAATGACTTCAAATGAAGTTTTTCGAAAACTCAATAGTTTCCTCTGAGAAAAAGGTTAAATTTCGCATTTACAATAACGCTCAATCGCAATGAAAACTTCCATTTAGGACGAGTTTTTACTCCACTTTAATATTCTTGAAGTAATGATTCAGTTGTATTACTAGGAAAGCGAGAAGTTGAGAAATTGTAAAAAGATTGGACTTTTGGCGACGATAGATGGCAGCTGGCCAGAGAATAGAGCATGACCTTAATGCTAGACCAGACCAAGGAAATTAGAAAAAATTGGTACGAGAAATTCTGTGCCATTCTGTAGCATATCTAGTTACTTTCTGGTTTACGTATACGATACGGTATACGAAGTAATATACGTAATACAAAGATAGTTATTTAGTGCTAGTTATGTAATGCTAGTTATGTAAAGATGTTATGTAATGCCAGAATCCCTGTTTTTTGGGTCCTTGATGCCGAAAAAACAATTAAAAGCAAAACGTCCGTCCGTCTGCCTGTCCTTCCGTCTGTCCGGTGTATGTGATTACACCTAGCGCCTAAACCATGCGTAGGATTTTTTCCCAATTGTAGACCCCTATCGTTTTTGCGTGAGCCGATGCTCGAAGGTTTTTAAAATCATTAATTTGTGGGGGGACATTATGTTGAAGCCCCACGGAAATTTTCAAAATTTTCTCAAAAACGGCTCCAATTTTTGTCTTGTAATTTCTTGTAAGAACAAATGTATAAAACAATTAATAATAAACATAAATTAAACATAAATACACACTTATAAAGGTGGCATAGGCCCAATTTTCAGGATTAACTCTGAAATTTCGAAAATTGTAAAAGTATGAATTTTTTCGCCAACTTCTTACAACTACAATATTGACGATAGAGACTTTCCTTCTTATAAAATTTGTTGTCCATAAATAGTTCTTTCATTAAGGGCATGTAGTTTTTTGGTAAATTTTCGCAATAGTGCAACAGTGCGGGCAATATTTAATATTTTAAAAAATAAGAAAAATAAGACAAAATAAGATTTTCTCAAAAATGGCGCCAAATTTTTTCTTTACATTTTTGGTGCAGTTAGAGCCATACGAATTCTATACGATGACATAAACGCCATATTGCTCTATTTTTTTGTTTTTTTAATACACAAATGTAATTTGAGTGACTTATTACTCACGTCGGTAATACTTATTTAAGAGGCGATTTCTTTAGAGTATTATGTTTACGAGTATATGTGCTTTAAATAATGTCAAATAGAGTTTCTCAATAAACAACAGTTTTCTAAGAAAATAAGTTCAAAATTTCGCATTTTCGGAAAAGCTCAAACGCCATTTTCTAAAAAATGGCTCCAAATTCTTTCTTCCAATATTTCCAATGGAAAGTTCTTATTGTATTGTTTAATATGACGCCAAGTTCCTTTTGGTGTATTCATTTGTTTTTTCCAAAATTACATAAATGTAATGCTTTTCAAATATCTCTCTCGCGTTAATTGGAACCTTTGTATCGATTTCAATACATTATTGCATTTGGGACTGAAAGTGCTTCAAATGACTTTCAATGAATTTTTACCAGAACTCAATAGATTCCTGTGAAAAGAGCTTCAAATTTCGCATACAGTAATGCTTAATCGCAATTTACCTAAAAATGGCTTCAAATTGTTGAATGAAAATTTCTATTTAGGA
Source organism: Teleogryllus oceanicus (assembly GCA_964035755.1). Taxonomy (NCBI): domain Eukaryota; kingdom Metazoa; phylum Arthropoda; class Insecta; order Orthoptera; family Gryllidae; genus Teleogryllus; species Teleogryllus oceanicus. Next base: position 17,612,351 of record CAXIVR010000010.1, read on the forward strand.
CGAGATTTTGCTTTTCATTAATATTCTTAAAGTAATATTTCGGTTCTATAATTAAGAAAGCAAGACGTTGAGAAAATGTAAAAAAAAGTTCTTTGGGCGACGATAGATGGCACCTGGAATGAGGATCGGGCAAAACCGTTAAGCCAGTCCACACCCAAAAATTAGAAATCTATATTACGAGAAAATCTGTCCCATTCTATAACACCTATTGTTTATTGTTTTCTGTAATTTTTACTACATTTTTCGCTTATTTTATGGATTTTAATGTCATTTTATTGGTACTTCCTTGAAATAATATTTACGAGATGCAAGAAATGCTTTCCACAGAAATACTGAGTATTTTCGATTTCTTCGCTCAGAAAGTGTAATCTCAGCAGCTGATTATGTAATCTAAGGTACCTGTAGCACCCACCAATCAGCGCCAATGTCGGTTCGGGCGATTTCTGGATAACTAAAGTCAGAGATTTCCTGGTAAAGAACTGTCCTCACCAAAATTTAGCGAGTTAAGTTCACTTGAACGAATGGGAGGAGCGTCGATTACATCAGTATTAAATCCAACAGCATGTACAAACCCCTGAAAGGCAAAACTGCCGAACAGGAAGAAAATAAATTTTTAAAAAAATCCAACAGCATAATATATCCATCCGAAATGAATTTTGAACACATTTTTTAGGTCATTTTTCTTTGTTATTAGGGCATTTTTAAAACATTTTAAAAGCATTTTCTTGATAATTTTTGCCGGTGTTTTCGGTCATGAAAATCTGCCCCCTACTAATGACCTTAGCAGTTGACGCGTTCGGAATCTCAGTTAATCTAACACTGTCCGTCAGTGGTCAACTCTAGAGCCTGAACCGTTCAGCCGATTTTCTCCAAAATTGGTATTCCCTGAACGATTTGAAGGGACTGGAGGGTTTGGAAGTTTCTAATGGATATTTTGATTGATATCTCTGCAACAGATTGCCCTAGGAGGCTGATTTTTTTAAGAATCTACATTTTTTATTCTCGTTCATTTCGATGCATATGCATCGCTATTATCCATTTGGTTTGGGGGCAGTTTTCGCCACCTTATTCGGCTGAAACAGTTTTCGAGAAAAGCTTGTTTTTGTAATTTTTTAAAATCGCAAATTTTGCACGCACTATTGCTCCAAAACTGCTAAAATTTTCATAAAAATCTACATGGCCTTATGAAAGAACTAATTATGGACAAGAAATTTCATTTGAAGGAAAAGCTCTATCTTAAATTTCATAGTTGTAGGATGATGCAGAAAAAATTCAAACTTTCGCAATTTTTGAAAATGCAGAGTTAACCGTGAAAATCGGACCTATGCCACCATTATAAGCGTATTTTTCTCTATTTATACAAGAAATTTTAAAAAAAAATTTTGAGTCATTTTTGAAAAAATATCAAAGATGTTCGAGGGGCCTCATGTGAATTACCCCCAAACTCTAAAGAATGTTTTTCAAACTCTCAGTGCTTTGAGTCGCGCCTGATCGACCAGGGAATATATATTTTGGAAACAATCCTACGTATGGTTTAAGCGCTATTGGTATTCACGAACGGACATACAGGTAGACAGTCGGACGGACGGACGTTTTGCCGTCAATCGATTTTTCAGGAACAAGGACCCCCTGGACTGGAATTATCTACTTCTTCGTTAGCAGGACCCGGCAGTGAGAGTTTTTCTGCCGAAAATTATCCGTTTTTTCCGCAGCATTACATAACATTCTCTGTACTGTGAAAGCGGTAGCGAGAAAGTAAATATACCGTATGGTTCTGTTGAAACGAATTGTAAATCAAGTTAATGGGGGTTTCAGTAGATTCTTCCCAACTTGGAGAAAATTTTATATGAGAAAGTTTGGAGATGTATATTCAAAATGCTATGTCATTTTGGTCACACCATATTTTCTACAAGTCTGGTTTGAAAACAATTTTGGTAGAACTGAGAATAGAAGACTCGTACAATTGAAAACATCATTTTGACAAAAAAAAATCAGATAAAACCTTGTCCTTTTGAGGTCACGATACGAAAACAAATCCTCTTTTATTGTGATTGTTTGATATATCACTTGATTGCTCGTACTAGCTAATAAAGCATATTGTTGCAGAAGTTGGTTGAGTCTTGGCGGCGTCGTGGTGGTTGCGCAGGAGGCTCTGGGACTATGAGTGACGCAGGCGCAGAAGAAGGTCCAGAGGAGGCCATGACGGAGGCGGAGGCGGTGGAGCAGGCGGCCATGACGGAGGTGCAGGGGGCGGCAGCGACGGCCATGGAGGCGGCGCAGGCGTCGGCGGCGGCCATGGCGAATTTGGCGCAGGCGGTGAATCGTTGGCAGCAGGTCGCCAGCACTGCCAGCAAGAAGAGACGTGACGCTGAGAGGCAGTCAGCGAGCTTGGTGAAACAGCTGAACGGCAAGATTCAAGAGATGCAAAAGCAGATGGAAGAGAGAACGAAGCGTTTAATAAAGATCGAGGAGGAAATGAAGAAGCGAGGTTCTACCGTGCAAACGGCTCCAATTGGTCAAAGGACGCCGGTCGCTGACAACCAAGTCACGTCCTGCCTGCAGGAAAGACTTTCAGATGCGTACAAATCTTTTCATTTCGCAGTGACAAATGGCAAACTTAAAGAAGTGCAGGATCGTTTAAAAGAGGGCTTCGATCCCACTGCTAAAGACGAGAAGGACAACACCTTTCTGCATGTGGCTGCTAAGACAGCCCATAGCAAAATCTTACAGGTTTTGCTTGACACTAAACGTATGCAGGTCGACGCTCAAAATTTAGACAAGCAAACTCCTCTGCACGAGGCCGCCTTAAATGCGAAAGGTGAAAGCAGCGTGAACATTCTTCTGATTCACAAAGCTGACGTCTACAAGAGAGATGGTAATGGAGACGCTCCCTTGCATTGCGCTGCAAGGATGGGACACGACAAAATTGTGGAGAAGCTTCTCAAACGGACGCAGGTAGACTTGGAAAATGACGCCGGGCAGACTGCTCTGCATTTGGCCGCATCAATTCCCGAAGGAATCAAATGCGTAGATGTTCTTCTGGATAAAGAAGCTAACATGAACGTGAAAGACAACGAAGGAGACACTCCTTTGCACTATGCTGCAAGGAAGGGGCACAAGGACATTGTGATGAAACTCATCAAAAAAGCCGATTTAAATACTAAGAATAATAATGGTCAGACGCCCATGGACGTAGCTACGACTGATGTGCGGTCTCATCTGCAACTCGGGACAGATCTTGACCTGAATGTGAACATGAATGTGAACCTTGGGATCCCTCGTTTTTCGAATTCACGGTAGGAGATTCGGCAAACGAAATGAAAGTGAGATTTATGTGCACTGTTTCACTCATGTCTGTCCTTGTGGTAATTAACTGATGCTAAACAAGAATATATTCATAATAAACCAATCCCAGATGTTTATCGCCATATGATATCCCCATATCACCTTTTGCAACTCCGCTGGAAGCACTTTGTTGACCTTTTTAAGATAAAGATAGCAATTGTATTAGATCCATAATAGCTTGTGAGCATCAATATAATATTAAAATATGTCGTTTTGGTAATGTTTAAAACTCTGAAATAGAATCTAGTATTTAAGATTCAGTGCCAAAAACACATTTTACTTGACTATAAGTTATTCGAGGAGGCAGTGATAAGTCGGAGCTGAATGAAAGTTTCACATATTCCAGTAGCAATTTTGAGTAATATTTCTTTTTTTCGTAAATCTTATGATGTTTAATTATCCATTCAATTCATGTAATGTCTTAATTCGTGAAATAGTCACACTAAATATCACTGGAAGTGCTGTGCTAGCCGATAAATTCACTCCTCCTACGCGAGTCCTGAATTTTCCGGCTATCGTAGAACTTCTTTTGATATTACTTACGATAAAAAAGTAAGCGTTGAGGCCAGCTCGCCTATTTTCAATTTTAAAATGTAATTTGGAAAATAGATATTGTAAAACAAAACAAGCTGAATATGATTTACAAAATTAATAATATATTTGTTTTGATAAAACAATCTCTTCAATGCAAATGTATGTTAACATACACCAAGAAAATTTGCTAGTTTATTTACAAGAAAATTATTTCTCGTGTTAGGTTATCGGAAATTACAGTTGTGCAAACAGACATGCAAAACAGTTTGGACCTAAAACATTCAAAAATGAATCTGCCTGATGACAATTAGTTGACACATGTTCAAACGTTGAGCTGGGTTTGTGAATGATTAATTAAAATGATATTTTTCTGTATAATTGTAATTAATAGATCATCAGTAAATTTCAATGTATCGACAAGAAATATTTTGTAGAATTCAGTTTAATATCGTCGTGGTAACCGCAATAGGTCGTACGTCAAATCTAAAGTTTTCAGGAGGAATGAAAAACGTTCTCTATTTCTCTTTCTTGACTGTCGCTTTCACAACTGTAAAAATCATGATATTCGGTTTTTATTAGTCCATTAGACAAATATTGTAATTGCTACAGTTCTCGAGAGTAATCACAATGCTGTAATAAACAAAAAAGTGAATTTTTTTGACATGCGATTTATTGCGGTTACCACGGCGATATAATTTTATACTTATTTTATTGCAATAATTTTAATAATCCCTACTATTCGCTTACAATCGCTTAATAAGTGATATCACTCTTATTTTAATCTTTATAATAAGTATAATCACTCTTATTGACTATGTAATAACTTATTAGTCAAGGCATAATGTTAATAAAGATTTTAAAATGTGCTAAATGTAACTTTTCTCCCTTCCAATCGTCACCTACAATATTCACTCTTTCTAATATCAAATGTAAATAAATAAATAAAGAAAGAAAGAAGTGAATATTTATTGCATATTATTTAATAAAAAGGTTACATACATGTAGTTCGTTTCCATCTGCTCTCTAAATCATTTCCATCATTTTCCCTGCACAAGACTCAAGCACTGCTACAGACGCATTTGAATACAAATGCCACTTTAATCAGTGACTAATAATCTATCTGTTCTTGGGCTGACAAAACGAAATTGCTCCCATATTTGCACACTTTCTAGCATATATATATATATATATATATATATATATATATATATATATATATATATTACTCCATTGAATACAAGACATCGTTCTCTTGTATTGTTTTTTGTTGTTCTTGAGTTACAGGTGGGTCGTTTGTCGTGAAAAAAACTGTGTACCATCGACTTATAGATTGTATTTGTCATGTCGCATTTAAAATAAGAGTTATTAGAAAATCTCTGATTATTTCACATACATTTATTCACAACACACTAACGGCCGGTTTCACCAACGCTGATCAGCTTCGACGGACATCAAACCATTGACGGCGCATTAAACGCCTTATTTACGTTTTACCAAAGACATTTCCCTTGACGATCGTCAAACTATTCGTCAAATTTTGACGGACCGGTACCCCGCCATCAGTGAATTTGACGACTCGTTAAACTGCTGTGTGAGGTTAAGGTGAATCAAACCCATGCATTGTTTTTCATTATCCTAGTTAGATTACTTTTTTGCTGTTCAAAAGTGTGTCGTGTGATAACATGAGAGATAATCTTGATGCTTAACTTTTGTCTATTTACAAGCCATGGGTCCTTAATACGTTATTACTAAAATATATACTTTTTATTAACTACAATATTCTCAATTCGTAACGAGAGAATTTCGAATCCGGTGTTCTGGAAAAATTTAGAAGAAATAAAATCGCATCTGGAATATCGCTCAAACAGAAATAAGCCTCTAACCCCCAAGCCCTGTAGTAGTTGATAGCTTTTAAGATTTTATTTTGCTAGACATTTCCTCCGGCCATTGCAATTTTGTCATCCTCCGACTGCGATTGTGTAAAGAAAAAGATCGTTTTTTTTCGCAAATCCTTTTACGCCTACAGTATGTGGTATTTCCACGGGTGGTCAAAGCCTGTCCAATAAGGCGAGATTTTTTAGAATAGCAAACTTTCCTGGAGATACAGAGATCATAAGACTGCACATACGTGCCAATTTTGTCTTTGGAGAAAAAGAATTAGAACGATTCAGAAATCGAAAAATGTATTTCTTCGTAAATGTCAAATATTTGATTTTAATTGTGCCAACATACTTGGAATATAATAGTTCTTGCGTCTTCATTTGTCAGCAGGCTCACTAGCCAATGCGGAACCGCGTTGTAACCTGACATTGTAGCCAACCTCTGTACGAGGAGAAAACATCAACACATGTTCCTTGACGAATCGTCAAAGTTAACGGAGCGTCATTTCTGACGGAAAAGTGGTGAAACGTAAGGATCCGTCAATATTTTGACGTTCGTCAAAAAGACGATCGTCAAGACAGATTTGACGAGTGCTGGTGAAATCCACCGAAGATATATGAATTTCTTAACAAACAGGTAGGTGTAAGTGCACTTAACAAACCTGCAGGGTTGCATGTTAACAGGGATTAAAGACGCATGTGGCCGATAAAGAAATTTAACATCCTTAGCAACGGGTTTTTACAACCTTAGCAACATAAACAACCATCCATTTATTGCAAGTCAAATGTTTGTTATGGAAAAAACATGCGGATGTACAATTCAGAAGTAATTCACATTGGTTTGGGACATAATTATTTTCAATTGTAATATTCTTAATAATACAATTAGAAAAATGTATATTAAATAAATTAACTTCATTTTCCTCCCATTCCACCAAATAAAATTCTATTGACGATGTGGGGATTCGCCACTGGAAGTCGACGCGCCAACTTCCTAACCGAACGTCGTTTCTTTGGGCTTTTAGGTTCAGGAAAATTATTTGCATCCATCTTTTTGGAACCAGGTATACGAATATTGTTTATATAGACATATCGCAAGCAACACCCCACAATATTGTACTAACGTACCGCAGCAACAGAATTCATGTGTTTACTATCTCAGTAATGTACATTTTAAAATAATTCGTGAGATTTTATGGTAACCGATAAAGGACTGAACGTACCACGAAATGTTACAGAGTTATTACTGCAAAGACCAAAAGTTAAAAATCGAGGCGGAGCATGGCGGAGCATGGCGGAGCCGATATTTTTAATTTGAACGATCGTAACATTTCTAGGTAGCAATAAATTTGGAGAAAATTGGCAGTGAACTGAACTGTGCCTTGGAGATTTCGCCCATTAAAATTTTTAATGCTCCGCGACGCCTGGATAATCCTGTAAAATGTAAATTGGTTGCATGGTTCAGCGCCATTGTGATACTACCTCAGTTCGAGTTTAACATAACTTCCCAATTCGAGGATATTTCTGTAAAATAATCTAGACGAGTACAATTTGAGGCAATCGCTAGCGCTGAAAGTGCTTGTGATGATGTTCCGAGAACAAAATTCTATTTCCTTAAGACTACTCGACTTCGAAAATGTTTTGTAAATAGTCAATTACTTTTAATTAAAAAAGAGGTAATTGATTGACGAAAGTCATTTTGATGCTCTAACGCAGAAATAGACATTTCACTCGAAAAATGGTACCAAAAAAAATTGGAAATATATAATTAATTTCGAGAGGATACATCGAAATAGTAGAATCGACATTTGCCTAAAAATCTAATGTCTACTAATAACTACTGTCAATGACATCATCGGTCGGTATTATAGCATTACATATAGGACTAGCACTACTTATACTAGAACTAAATTGCAAGAGTTGGTCAAGGGTTTTCCATGAGTAGCACTGTTAGAGTCCTGCACAACATAGATGACTGTACTCCTTTTCTAATAACTACACATATTCTTCAAGGCTTGCTTTTATAACCATTTCTCACTTCAGTTAAACATACTACCTGGAAATAACGGCTCTTATTAGATAAATATTTGGTCTTATTTTGGATCCAATCTTCTTCACCACAACATCTTTCTAGATTTACACATGGCTAAGTTTTGGCAAGCAAGTGCTGAATGACGTTACGTCTTTGGAAAGCAAGTAACCAAGTTAACAATATATCCAGATTGGACGCTTCATCAAATTTACTGCCATTCAGTGCATGTTTACAACTTTGAACGTCTCTCTCAGATTGGGTGAAAGCTGAGAGAAAGGTCAGCTGTCTAATTCTATTGTTTTACACAAAAGAACTCAAATAACATATCATCATATACAATAACATACTGTAAATATCATCATATACAATTAAACATATTTTCGTACTTCTTTGGTTTCCATACCTTCCCATATACTATTTTAAACATGAGATAATCATTATTTGAATTTGGTGTTTGGCTGTCGTTTTGGCGGATTTCGCCCGCCCTCCGTGGCTCGTTGGTTAGCGTGCTCGCTTTCCATGGCGCAATCCCGGGTTCGTTTCTCGGCCGGGGCAAAATTATAACTGTGTGCTTTCCTTACAAATGTTTCAGTATCTATTGCTGTGTGACGATGAGAAAGCCCACCCTTAAGTTAAGAAGACCAGTATGAAGGGATGTCTTGTTAATCACACGAACCTTATCCCATGGACGAGAAGCTGGTTCACAGCTGGTCGGTTAATGCCGTGACGGACTGTCGCGCCAAAGGAAAGGACAGGACAGGACAGGTGGTTTTCAAAGCTTTCTCGAGTGGGGAATCCTTCAGTCCACCTGGCAATACTGCCAGATTAGGAAGTGCACCACCGAACGAATTTTAAATTCAGCCAAATACAAAAACTATCACATTGTTACAAGTTATGGAAACAGATATATGACGCCTTCTTTTTTAAATATTGGACCTTTTATTTCAATTACACCTTCATCGTTTTATTTTTCGTTGGAAAGTGTCACTTTCTGTCACTTTCAAAATGTTTCTTAGTTCTTCTTAGTCTCCATGTAACATGGCATCCAGCACCGGTAGCGGTAGCTCCGTGCATCAACTGATGTCACTGCAGCGCTTCTGTCCGGGAGGTCCTAGGTTCGAGTCCTGATGGCGGCAGGTTTTTCAACACTAGCTTTTCAGCTAGGTCGAATTCAGTCGCTGTCTGGAGGAGAATTCTAGCGGCCGGCTGCTCTGATCGGTAGTTTCCCATCTTTTCTTAGATCATCATCAGGCGAATGCCGGATCAGTACCCTACCAAACGGGCCACGGACCGCGCGCGATCTGTCCTTCCTCTTCCTTGTCCTATCCTCTCCTCTTACACACGCACTTGCCCTAACATGCACCACACTACCACATATTTCGGGAGACCGGTTGGGAGCTTAGAGCTTCCCCTGGCTGGGGCGGTGCCCCGCTGGTGGGAGAGTCCTGGTTAGGGGGAAACCCCACTAGCTGACGGTAGGTCGGTGCCGGATCTCGCCATCCAGCGGGGGAAGATCACCGCCATCTCCCGAGAAAAAAACATGCACTACACTAACGGGACTAATGACCGAAGCAGTTGACGCGCCCGGAAACACGAAAAAATCAATCAATGGCATCCAGTGTCTGGTCTGGCGATTCACACGCTGTGCTCTAGCTGTGGTCACGTGGTTCGTGACGTGAACTGGTGCGACGCAAAACGAGCAACAATCGGTGCGCCGGAGGAACCCACCCATCTCTTTCCACGTTGTGCCCACCCCTCCATTATAGATAAGGATTGCTCTACTTGTTTGGATAAATGGAAAACTGTTTTCTCAGTACGCTTGTGTTAAGAGAAAACAAACGGGGTCATTATACAATGTTAACTTCTTATAAACAATTACATATACCTCGAGAAAGAAATATGATTGCACCAATCGGATTCCGGAATTTTTCATCACATTTAAACACCCTTCAGATGAGACAATAAAAACGACATTTGCAAATTTATAAACAATTTTCAACGTTTGCAAATCTAAAGGGGAAGAGTCTCCAGATGTCCCAGAACCGAAAATAGCGCATTCACAAGTTTGCAACGATTTATAATATTATAAACAAATTCGAAGTATTCGTTAGAACGGCCGGGAAGGGTCTTCAAATTGTGCCTGAAATGAACATCTCAAAATAGCAGTTTGACGGGAGTTACAAATCGATTGCTAAAAGTTAGAACAATTGTTGCTAAAATGCAAAATATTTACTGGTCTATTGACAGTAATTCTGGACGGAAAACCTCGCTCAAATATTTTTTCGTTGTGGCATACGCGCGGACAAAATATCTCTTTCGGCAGGGAAATGATATTTGATATTTCGGCCTCGTACGTAAACGAACGATAATTAACAAAACTACTACTCGATATGAAGTTGAAACAAAAGATTTAGGATACAGTGACCACGATGCACAAATTCTTACCATTATAAGAAATGCGATCACTGACACAATAAATAATACACGTATGACTAGATTGTTTACTAAAAGTAAAATAAAATTATTCATTGATTACTTGATGCAGGAGTCATGGGAAACGGTTTATAATACTGCTGATACAAACGACAAATATAATTCTTTTTTTTGAACTCTTTCATTTCATTTTAACACTTGCTTTCCTCTTCAAAAAAGAAAATTAAATATTTCACGGAAAAGCAATTCCTGGATAACACAACGGATTAGGACATCTTGTAAAAACAAGCGAATTCTTTCTTTCATTTCTAAACGTCATGACGTATCTCAAGATTTCTATCTACTTTAAAAAATACAAAACATTGTTACGAAAAGTCATAAGGCAGGCTAAAATCATGAAAAACGATCAGGATATTTTGAACTCAAATAATCAAACAAAAGCAATGTGGAATATAATAAAAATTACTACCAAATCAACTAGAAAACCCGTAGAGAATGTTGTTTTAAAATATAACGATATAAATGTGAACGATCCGGCAACAGTGGCTAATCTCTTTAACCAATACTTTTCGAGAATTGCTGCCGATCTCACTAAGGGTCTTCAGGCACAAAATTCAAAAACAGACAGTTCACCCAAAATTTTAGACACAATGTTCGTTTCCGAAACTTCTTCCTATGAAATTCTCAAAATAATCGGTAAACTAAAAAAATAATATTCGTCCGGTTTAGATGAATTCCCGGATTCTTTGTTAAAGACTTGTGCGTATGCCATTATACACCCGTTAACTCACATATTTAATGCATCTTTATGCACTGGAACGTTTCCAGATATTTTCAAAACAGCTAAAATTAAGCCGCTCTTCAAAAAAGGCAACAAATGTGAAATTCAAAATTATCGGCCCATTTCTCTTCTATCAGTCTTTTCAAAAATATTACTTTTTTACGTACGAATGGAAACCTTTCTCACTAAACACGACGCGCTTTCAGATTGCCAACATGGATATAGAAAATCAAAATCAACGGAAACAGCTATAATTTCTTTTCTTAAAGATGTCGCCACATCATTGGATCAAAACGAAGCACCTATTGGATTATTTTTAGATATCTCAAAAGCTTTTGACGTCATTGATCATGGCATTTTACTTTCCAAATTACCTTCATATGGAATCCGTGGTATTGCTCTAGATTGGTTATGTTCGTACCTTAAACAACGATCTCAGAGAGTTGAAATACCTTACTGGAATGATGGAACATTACGTACGCACCTTTTCGACTCTTTGCCCATTGCATGTGGAGTTCCTCAAGGATCGATTTTAGGCCCTATTCTGTTCCTACTTTACGTAAACGATATGCCCTCGACGATTCGAAACGGAAGAACGGTTCTCTTTGCGGATGATACGAACATCCTTTGCAATAAAGAAACCGTAAATAGTACAATATCAGATGTTTCAAATTGGTTCCGAAATAACAAATTAATAGTAAACGAAAAGAAAACGGTTTTAATGCAGTTTTCCATTTCAAATAAACAATTCTGTGCTCCATTGAAAATGAACAGTGTACCATTGACTGATGTTAAGGCAACAAAATTTTTAGGTCTCTCAATTCAGTCAAGCCTTAAATGGAACGTCCATTTAAATGAATTGAACACAAAATTAAGTTCATTATGCTATGCGTTGAGAATTCTTGCAAATTCAGTCAGCCCTCATACTGCTCGTTGTGTATACTTCGCGAATGTTCATTCCCGCCTGAGATATGGCATAATATTCTGGGGAAATACATCTGATAGCTCCCAGACTTTTAGATAACAAAAACGAATTGTACGACTAATAACCAAATCCCACCCACGTGATTCATGTAAGCCTCTCTTCATTAATCTAGGAATTCTACCATTACCGTGTCTTCTTATTTACGAATCAGTGGTTTTTGTACAAAATGACTTAAGGGCGGGAATATATTTTCTGAAAATGCCGAAGTCTATTACTATAACACTCGACGTAGAAATCATATTCATCAGGTGACAGTATCAACAGCTCATTACAAAAAATTCACATACAATACATGTACATTATTTTACAACACTTTGCCAGATGACATTAAACGATTAACTCAATAGAAAAGTTTAAGTAGAAAGTAGAAACCGCCCAGGCTCCGGCGTCTCTCGCCTGCAGCAAAAGACGACTCTATGTATCTGTCTACTTTGTAAGTCAGAGAACAAGTAAACACATATACTGCCGTTAGTGATTTCCCCGCAGGGAAAAACCGTGACCGCTTATAGCGTTTTCCATTCGTCGCACTGGTGCACACTCGGGGCAGCTTTCGTATCCCATTCGACCGCTAGGGCGCACCAGTGCAAAGAAGCGCATGTTCCATTCACACATCGACACGGACCCAGGGTGTACTCGGGGCGCCCTAAACTGCACTGACGATCGCGTCGGTGCAGTCTAGTGCACCGGACTATTGTGAGGTTAGGTACGGAAGTTATCCATGCTGATTTAAATTCGTGGTGAAAATGTGAAGGCAATTGAGGATCTTCTGTCACGCAGGGATACTTCGAATGATGGAGTATATTATGTTTTGCAACAAATGTCTTAAAATAATTTTTGTGGTTTACACGAAGTTCGGCAATTCAGATAGTGTTTTTCGAAAATTGAACCTTGAATAACTTCATGTTAACAAATCCAGTGCTATTTAAAACTAAAGTGTTTTAGGTACGTCTCAATTTCGAAACGCTAATAAAGTGAAAATAAAAATAGGATTCAAATATATATGTCAAGAAATTTTTCTCGCACGCCCATACGTATCCCAGCGGAAATGTTCATGTTACTATTTTTATTGTTTTCAGTAATCAAACAATTCTGTAGAAGCCTTTCGGTTCAAAATCTTGTGTAACATATCTCATCACCATCACAGGCAAATCTCAAAAAATGAATTTTTGACTCATACGCATTTGAAATTTTCGTAGTTTTTAAATAAAGAAATCACACGTTAATAATTTATGAAATAAGAAGTAAGAATTACCAAAAGACTTCATACAAATTATAACAACGATCATAATTCAAAATTATTATTTTTCGAGTTCCATCAGTGTGACTCACCAAGAACATCTGTGTATAATTTCACTGCGTAGCGCACAAGCACTGACTCAGTTCCGGAATCCGTTTCATTCGTAGCTGCCCTTCACGCGTGTGGGGCAGCACTGTTGAGGAGCGATGATGTTTTTGCCGTGCAAAGGGTGGGTTTCAGTGCAACGAATGGAAAACGCTAATAGACGGGCATGGTTTCTGGTAGAGAGTTGAAGACAACTATCTGGACCCTGAGTTTCTCGGCGGCACTCACGTCGTTAGCTTCGAGGACGATGCAGTGAGTAGGCGATACTAAACTCTGAAGGGTTGTCGGGTTCGCCCGGTAACTAGAGCAAGCGATGGGCAGCCAAAAGGTGAGGTTATGCGAAAGGTGAGGTTGAAGATTTAATTTTTAGATTTTGTTTATATTGTTATTAGGAAGAAAAACCTAAGTTTTCTACCTCGAAATACTTCAGGTAAAATTTTAGTAGTAAAAAAACCAAACAAATTTCGAGCATTTTTGGGGGGTTTTTGCGTAATTACATTTTAATGGTCGATCTTCGCGCAAAATTAGTTATGTACTATTTTAAAGGTCCTAAAATTCTCTATAAATTTGCTCGACATATTATTTTCTCAATGAAATAGTAAGAGAGCTACGAGATTTTAAAATTTCCCAATTTTCTTTTTTATTCTGGTTCTCCAAAATTACTGATAGTCTCTCTAATGTAGTTTTGAATACTTAAGGTCATTATAAATAAAAAGCAATTAAATACTAATGTTTTTAATACTTACCGAGGTTACACTGGCGAAAGTTTTGGTAAGAGTGATGGTAGGCCTATACGTTCTGCCAACTAACACGATTTACGTATATCAAAAGCATTTCAATAGAGTAAAATGACGTTCGTTATTTTCTTCTTCTTATATTATATATAATATTATATTGATATCAATAATAACAATAATAATAATATTAATGTTGCTCCAAGAAGGAAAAATCTTATTTAGTAGTAAATATACTATTATGACGCGTTTCATAATTATTGAAATATATTATTTTTATGAAAGGACATTATGGAGATTACTGTTTACAACAGATTTTGAAATCTTAAATTTTGGGCACATCGTATCCCCTATATCGCGACTAACAGCGCTTCTACATCGCTGCTATATCGCTTGTTTCCCTCTCGACCCTTTTAAAACGGAAGGTTCACAATAAACATTACCAATAAATAACGTTTAAGTATTCATATCGACAGTGTGTTTTGTATGTGAGGGGAGTTTGGACGAAAGTGAAATGGTTGTGGTTAAGAAGAAAGGAGCCGTGACAATTAAAAAATTGTTCTTGTGGGAGGATGTGACTTTACCTAAACCATTGTCATGCGAAGTATATTAATCCGAAATTGATTTCTGCACAGTGGTGGCTCGTGGTCATACTAGTGTGCAACGCCTCTCTTCTCTCTCTCTCTCTCTCTCTCTCTCTCTCTCTCTCTCTCTCTCTTCCTCGCATCCTCTCCCCCCTCTCTTTCTCTCTCTCTCTCTCTCTCTCTCTCACACTCACACACACGTGGTCATACATAAGGCATACATTATAAACATACAATTATATTCATTAACATAAATAATGACAATTAGAAACAAGGCATCTTTTGAAGTTTCATAACATGTTGAATAGTTCCTTTTATCACCAACGAGGGTTGACCGCATTTCTTTTCACAACATCCGTTTCGACTTCGTTCGGCAAGGACCTCTCCGAAAGTATTTACTACTTGTGACTTGCATGATTTGGCACTTCCAGAACGTTTTTCAAAGGGTGTCAAGAAACAAATTGATTCGAAACTTTTTTTACTCGTACTTTTGCTATGGAGTATTTTCCATAAACTCGCTGTACAAATTTAAGGTTAAAAGTACAAGTTTCAATACCCAGTCAATGATGTATATGATATAGATCGCTCACTGGCCCGCCATATTTGAAGCCGGGATTGCGCGTGGAAGCCATGACAGTTGTTGGCAAAAGGCATTTCTCTGACCCCGGTGAATAAGCAGATAAGTCAAAAAAACATAATTTTACAAGGGAGCAAAAAACAATTTAAAACTAATGCTATAAACAACAGGTCAATGATATTCAAACAAAATCTACACAAACAATGGTTTTGTTTGAATATCACTTTCATTTCAATATCATTAATCGCTGATTTAATTCATTTAAACGTTAGTTTTTTGCACTCCTGTAAAATTAAGAGTTTACGACTTACCAGCTTATTCACCGGGGCCAGAGAGGATAAGAAGGTTATGCTGTATTTTTAACTAGCTAGAATATACTAGTATATTAAGCACCCACAAGACAGACTAAAACTACATATTTCTGCTTTCTAAACGCATCGAAAATTATTGACATTTAAGATACTCTATGGAAAATAATAATTCTTTGCTTAATGATTGACTGAAAGAGAACACACACATCAAAGGAAAATCTCGTTAGAATCTATGAGAAAGGAGAATAAATATATTTCATACAATGTAAAGAACAAGCTTTTTATTTGCAATTTTTTTAAATTACTGACCTCTAAAAGTAATTAATTTGGTCAGGGTTTGACGCACATGTTTGCCTCTTATATTTAGAGACTGCTTTCTGGCAATGAAGTTCATTCGAACATTAAAATATACATTCACAATGGATTTAATTAATAGTGAATAGTGACTTTCCTCTCCAAAATCAACTGCTGTAAAAAGATGTTCATGACATTTCATGATATTCATGTCCATCACTCTGTGCAATACATTAATCTTCAGAGCTTGCAGTACTTTTGATGATGGTAACTTGTTAACAGAGAAGCTACTCCTATACTGAGTTTCTGCCACACGACATACACAAACAACATCATTTGCAGGATATGTTAGGCCACCACAGTTCTTAATGGAAAGGAGACTGGAGTGCAAAGTGTGAGAGGGCTGGAGGATAATGTCAATACATTGAGGACAATTGCCTTTTCTAGCCCTTAACTTCTTCACAACCCAGCCTGCTATGTACGTGACCACATTCTCACAATATAGAGACAGAGATTGATGAAACTCACTATAGGTATCATAAATTACTGTTGTTGAAGAAGAAGATGATGATGATGTACCTGGCACATCTGCAATATCAAAAATGCCTGTGTCATCTGGCTTACTATTTCCCAGCAAAGATGGTTGAATTTTCCCAACAATACATTTTCTATATGCCGCACGAAATTGGAGGGGGGTCGGGGTGTTAGAAAATCCACCACGACTGCGAATTGTAGAAAAAACAATTCAAGATGGTCTTGACTGAATTTTTTCGTCAAAAGAAATTTTAGGGGTGGCTTGTCACTCCATACCAGATCCTCACTAATGCACTTCACACTTAATAGGTCAATAATAAAGCCTAATACAGCTGTCTTCCTTCTTCCATTTAAGATGGATTTTCCCTTTTTGTCACACAACGAGGAAAGGAAGCAAATACCTTCATTAATAGTTTTCCGTAATCTTTCTTCATTGCTCTTCCTTACAGGACTCTTCGAAAATTTCTCCATTGGATGACAAGAATTAAGGAGGTCAAATATATCATTTATTGTTGCGATGTATCTCACTGTTGGTGCACTGTCTTGAAATCCTTCAAGATCAAGCTCACTACAAAAACTTATTGCATCGGCAACAGATTGACTCAACGTTTCTCCAGCAAGTCGCACCTTCATCTTTTGTTGCTTCCATTGCAAATGATAATTACCAAGTTTATTGGCAGCATTTAAGCCTTCACATTCTTGAAGCTTCGCTAACCTGGCAATGTACTCCCACTTTATCGTAAATGAGAGCTCATTCGCATTGTACATTAAAATTGAATGATCCCCCAGCAAATTTCTGGCCAACTTCAACATATGAGCTGCATCTAAAAAGGCGTACACTTTTTTTGTACAGTCACTGGGATGTTGAAACCAGCTCTTCGTTGGAACACAATTCTGTTGCAATGGGACACCCAATTCTTGAAACATAGTTACGTTTGCAGATATGTCATCGCATGTTACAGCCACACATTCTACACCTACCTCATAAAGCCTCTGTAGATATAGTATGACTAAATTAGCTCTTATTATGGCACTCACACTTTCAATTAAACAATAGCCTATTGGTATCTTCCAACTTCTATTAACTGCAGTGACCATAAAAACTAAAGATTGGGTAGCACATATTGCATCACTGTCGTCAAAATCCAAAAAACCATGCCCTAAATCTACATATCCAACTGTCTCCTCTCCATCCCAATCTATACCTTTTTTCAATGATATCTCATCAAACATGAGGCAGCAATACAGTGGTCCCTTCTCTGCTTCCAGTTTTAATTGCTGAAATGCCGGTTCAGTAAAGCCAGGCTTTCCATCAAGAACAGATGACCATCTTCGTAATGTACTTCGATGGGGCAACTTAATATGCGTCCTAAGAAAATTGTATGCCTTAGCAGAATAAAAATGAAGAGTAAGGGCAAACTTTCTTGTAGACTCTGTGTAGTTCTGACCTCCTTGTTCTAACATTTCCTTTAAAATATCAGAAAATACATTTCTAAACATGGGCACTGCAGAAGGGCAAATACGCTGTTCGAGATCGGCAATGGTCTCTTGCAGTCTGGAAATATTTCTGTTTCTCCTTCTTACTTTCTGTTGCGCAATCTTCAGTTTCCTTTTTAATTCGTGATTCCTTTCTTCCAGAACCTTGAGTTTTTTGAAAGGACTACACTCACTGCTGGCTTCATTGCTACAATTTTGATTACACTCATCTTGCGAAGTCTGCTCAGGTAAAACTCTCTTCAGAATGGGGTGAGGTTTTACTTGGCGTTCCTTCAGATGGTCTGGGAAATTAAATTTTGAAGGAATGCTATTTTCCTTCAAGTATCGTCTATCATTGCACAACCTGGAATTATAAGAAAAATGTCAATAAATATAAAAACGATTGAGACTAAAATATGTACAATACAGTGTTCGAAGGTGTATCAACCAATGGGATCAACAAGAGACTCTCACCTAAAGCAGGAAGGTTCAAAGTGTTCCGAACATAACCTCTCACTCGGGGTTGGTGTCCAATCCTTCCTCCTCATTGAAACAATCCACTTCTTCAGAAGATCGTCGTTTTTTAGAGGAAAGCTAAAAAGTCAACGTTAACAATAAAATTATGACACTTTTGTAGTATATGCTAACAAAAACTCAAGCAGTATTTCAAAATCGTATTTTCAAGTCGTATTTTTGATACATACCTATGAAAAGTAATTCCAGTTCCTTTTTTGAACCTGTTAGTACAGTTGTACACAGCACATGAAACAGGCATTCTAATAAATGCTCTCACGCAAACTGCACAACAGAAAAACTCGAAATATTGGCAGAAACAGCGCTTACACCACAACAACACACGCACAAGAGTGTGTTTTGCCAACAACTGTCATGGCGATCGCCGAGGAAGCTGACTTCACTTTGCCCTATCCATAGAGTATATACGTGAGCCATCTATATCATATACATCATTGTACCCAATACTCAAAAAATCTGGATAGTTTACCGTGTACACAGACTGACGGAACACAAAATCTGTGTCGCTTCAGTAAATGCTGTTTCTTTTCAGCAATTTTTTCTGTGACTTTTTCATTGATGTTATTTTTATATTTTCGACTCTATTCATTGTCAGTTGTACAAACACACTTCACAGAAAAACGAACACTCTAACTTCGGCTTACTTAAAAAAAGTAAACCTGTTATGTATTAGGTCAGTTGGTAACACTGACTCCGACTTCTCCCCCTCCACTCGCCGGCCGGCACAAGGTAGCGCAGGAGTCTTTTTATGTTCTCGAGTGGTGTTGGGACCGCGTGTGCCGCGCCAGTATATCAAATGTATCCTATAGATGAATAAAGTGCTATTGTTACGAGCTAGTGATGTTATTTATTAACCCACAAATACAACAAAGCCGAAACTTAAAAGTAGCCTCCTACATACGTTTACAAAATACATTTTGGTTTTCACATGCTTATGAATGGATTTGTAATTGCAACTCGCTTTAAAATGTGCAAATAACATTCGATTAACACAATACTTATGAATGCAACACTGCACAGCAATGCGTTTGCGTTTCGCGCGCTACGAGAGATACTTGAAGAATTGCTTTGGAAGGGGTGAGAGCTCATTTAAGTAGGTAGATATCTCACACTTTCTTCGATCAATGCCACACTTAATTCTCGTAAAAACTAGTGCTAGCCGAGTGTTATATGGTTAACTTGGCTATCCGGGAGACGCCGCGTCCAGGGCACAGGTGCCAACGTTTCGGTCGCCATTCTGCGACCTTCCTCAGGGCGTAGTACTGCCACATACCTGAGGAAGGTCGCAGAATGGCGACCGAAACGTTGGCACCTGTGCCCTGGACGCGGCGTCTCCCGGATAGCCAAGTTAACCATGACTCCGGCCGCGGAAGCCTACGCTCTCACGAGTGTTATATCTTCACGACATGTCAAGGCACTTCCAGAGATCGCGCCTGCGCAGTAATATCTGCACAGTCCGGACTGTGCTCCAACCGCCAGTAAGCCACCATGTTCCCCCCTCTTTCACCTCCAGTCCCCCGTTAGCCAACGACTCGGTCGGCTCGTTCGCATTTGCCGAGTGTGCTCTAGCCTGCTGTCACGAAGGGCATTGGCGGCGGACTGTCAATGTGTTCTGAAATACCATGTTTCGGAAACGCTCTGAGAGGACTTGTTTTCATCTCATGTTAAGAAATGTTTAAGAAACACCGCAATTATTTGAGTGTGCACATGCGAACATGCGAATACCCACGAGTCGCCACTGTTTCTGCATCAACTTGAAAGGAATGTAAGCAGTGTCAGCCATGTATATAAACAGCTCGTAGGTCACATAATAGATACAATTTCAAAACCTATTGTATATGTGGGAAAGAGAATGCGACTGAATTAATGAAACTACAAAAAAGGACTATCCTATGCACACACAAATTGTATGTACAAAATTATGATTTCCTTGGTATCATCAATAATCAATACATCTGAAAACCGTCAATATGAATGAGATCAGCAAATAACACGCATTGCTGACGAGGATTTGGTCGAAGAAGAAGCTCGATTGCAGATTGGGGAATTATTGTCATTATTCCTCCCATGGCATGGAAAGTATTCGACCATCCAATGCCTTCACTTTTTTTTTAACTATAACAGTTAAAATTATTAATGTTTGTATCATTTGTAAAAGTTAGAAATGCCTACTGTTCCTGACTATCGAAATAAATCCAGGTATGAACCTAAGGCGCAATATGATTTGGTTGAATTTGACTTCAAGTTATAACTGAGTTATTAGTATCGTAGAAATTAAAATATTTCAATATTACATAATTATAATCAATAATGCCACAAAATATGTACTAATGTGGCGTCACTAGTTCTCTATTCTTTCGATTTTTCAAAAAATTTTAAAAATGAATTTCTTTTTACATTTCTCTTACGTCGTTAATATTTACATTAGCGGCAATTTGTATACATTATTTAACTTGTTGAAACAAATGCTTCAAATTCTGTCTTCTAAAATTTCTCGAAAACTCAAAAGTTCGCAGTGAAAAGAAGCTTAATTTTCAGAAACGCTCAAAACGCCATTTTCTCGAAAACGGCTCCAATTTTTGTCTTCAAAATTTTTGTTCTTACAGCGTTAAATGCACTGTACAAGATGACATAAAATTCATTTTGCTGTATTATTTTGTTTTTCTAAAAATTTCGGCAAGTATTTTTTAAATATATCTCAGGTCGTTAACATCCTCATTTCCAGCGTTGTATTCTTTATTGGATTTGTGAGTGGAAGTGTTTAAAATGACTGCCAATGAAGTTTTTCGAAAACTCAAAATTTTTCTGTGAAAAAGAGCTTCAAATTTCGCATTTGCAGTAATCCTTAAACGTCGTATTCTTAAAAACAGCTCCAAATTTTTCAACGATAATTTTCATATAGAGCGAGATTTTAATCTTCTGTTATATTCTTATAATAATATTTCGGTTCTACTATTAGGAAACTGAAAAAATAAGAAAATGTCAAAAAAATAGATTGCAGATGATAAGAGTATATGGTAAGACCGCAAAGCTAGCCCCGGCCAAAGAAACTAGAAAACTAATTAGTACGAGAAAGCCTGTGTCATTATGTAGCACCACTAGTTCAGTTTTCATTGTTGTGATCTTATGGAAGTTCTTATAAGGCGTTCTTTAAGGATCACTTTTGTCCTTGTTTCGAATACATAAAATTATTTTACGCCATGTCTCCAACTGTATTGTGAGAAGCCAGAAAACCCTCCTACGTTGATGTCAACATTTAATATTGCGTTATTGTGGATTATTTGTGCATACAGAGGATATAGAAGCGACATGGATGGGTTGTTATGGTGGCGAATATAAATAAAGCCGCGGTGAATGAACGCTTACGGTCCACATGCCGTAGTCTGTATTGAGGGAAAAGCAAAGCCCTTGTAGAACTAGTAATGCAACAACAGTACGTACTTTCTCGTGATATTGTTAATGGCTATGTAATATTATATGTCAATTTGTGTTTTACACTTCAACTACCATTTGAAAAATTCTTAAACAAACGAAGCATGAAAAATACATACTATATGTTTTTAATTTAAATCTTTAAAAGAAAACAGCTTTCTGCCATTGAATTTAGTGTATAATGTGCAGAAATCATTAGATCATATTACTCAAAGTTTCGCATGTAATGTTTTCGAAAACGATATTTTGAATGAGGCATTATTATTAAAAATATATAGTGATAAGGAAAAGGTTAAAGCTTCGGTCTCAGCAAAAACTAGTGTGGGCAAAAACTAGAGAATAAACGGTTAGTGATATTTCATCATTTTGAAACAAACCATGTTCCAAACAATAAATAAAACTTGTGGAATACGCACTGTTCTTACAAGGAACTAATGCTGTGACTGAACGCATTTTTTTCTACGGTAAATAAAGCGTGGTCATAAAAAATGACAATTAAGTATTGAGACTTTGAAAGCCATTTTATTTGTGAAATTCATAAGAATTTAACAAATTCTTATGAAAAATTCCATGACCTTTTACACAACGACAGCAATCCACTAAAACAATTTCTTCAAATGAGAAATATGCCAAAGAATGAAATAATACTATACATAATTTCTTTAATTTTTATATTTGTAAACTGTACTTACGTTGAAATTTAAAAAATATACTACAATATTATATGTTCTATGAACATTTTTGTTCCTCCATACAGACCAACTTTTAATCAAGACCCTCTCCCTGGTCATTGGTGCCCCGCTTTACCAATGTTAAAATCTGGTCACTTTAATAATAACCGATCATTGTATTTAAAAACACTTCGAACTTAAAGAAAAGTATCTATTTTCGCTTCACTAACTATAACCTTGCGAAAAAATCCTTCTTATGTCTTCTTTCGGAGATGAAGTAAAGCTGTCTGTCTCATGTAGTAGATTTACTGCATGTAAAATATACTCAATTCTAAAAGAAGCCTCTGAGCTGAATTCAAAAGCATGTTTCGTCGATCGAGATGATACCTTTTTTCTCCGCTAGATGGTGAAAGGAGCACAGCGAAATTAGCATGATCAGACGGAAGAGCAAGCCTGATGGCCCGAGTCTCATCACGTAAAGTAAGCATTAGTTAGTTCCTTTAGTAAGCATTGACTATTAGTTAGTAACCTTCCTTTCACATGCTTACTGGCGCTACAGCCGAAATGTTGACTGCTTTCAAATAGATCCACTGATCTTATCGGCACATCAATATCTTAGTATTAACAAGTTTCCTCCTACTAACTCCTTAGTATTTACCAAGTT
>CAXIVR010000010.1:17637993-17822993 GCA_964035755.1 Teleogryllus oceanicus
GATTGATTATATTCCAAATAAAATATCTCTTACGTCTAAAATATCATTTACATACTAATACTTAAATTACGTTCGACGTTTATTTCGACATTTACTAATTTATAAGTTGCATGTATTGCGTGTAGGTTACATCTGAAAATATTTGTAGTATCTGTAGTATTTGTAGTATTTGTAAAAATTTGTGTAAATGTATTATTTGTGTAAATATCTGTAGTATTTGTCAAAACTGACTTAACGGTGGGAACTTATTTTCATGTAATACTGATTTTTATAGTTACAACACTCGACATAGAAATCATGTTCATCAAGTGTCAGTATCAACAGCTCACTACAAAAAATCCACATACAATACATGTACGTTACTTTACAACTCATTGCCAGATGAAATTAAACAATTAAAATTGGTACACAAATTTAAGTTAAAAGTAAAATCTTTTCTGCTGCAAAACTGTTTCTATACAATTAGAGACTATACTGATCGTCAAAAAGAAAAATAATGTTTACTTTAACAAAAACAAGATTAAGTATAACGAATTAGTCTACATTTGCATTATATAATTTAAAAAAAGACTCAATATGCCTGTAACAAATAATGTACTTCCGGGTCAATGACCCCCATCTCGATCGGTTTTTTGTACAGTTTCCCTGATCCATTGAGCAAATGCTGAGATGACCCCTTGATTTGCTTCTGGACGTAAATGTAGCTTCACTATGCCCACGTTTTGTTGAACTTTCCTTTTGCTTGTAGTGGTAGTAGAGCTTAGGGTGAGTTTCTATTTTGTTAACAATACAGAAAAATCAAATCTGTTTGTTCCTTTACTGTTAAAAATAAGTTTTCTGTAATTTTGCAACGAAAATATCTAGTTTTTGAAATGTTAATCCCTCGCTTTTTTTAATTTATTATTATTATTATTATTATTATTATTATTATTATTATTATTATTATTATTATTATTTCCCAATTTCTGTAGATATACACTGATGCCGGGGTTCTCAAAATCACCCAAGGCAACAATGGTTCGCACGTAAAGTGGAACAAGAATATATTTTGATTTTTATATCAGTCAAGTCAGACTTAAGAATTTACTGTTCCCAATAATGCGGCTTTTTGAATTGTCCGTACATGCTTTTCAGTCAATTCCAACTTCTTCGCGATCTCTTGCCATTCCTTGGTGACCAATCCATTCGCTGAGACCACTACTGGAAGCACTTCCACAGCGCGCAATCCATACATGTCCTTCAATTCAACAGCCAGGGGTTGGTATTTCCTTTTTTTCTCAGCAACAGTTGTTACAAGCCGGTCATCTGTAGGAACCGCAACATCAATGATGCATGATGTTTTAGATATTTTATCAAAGAGAACAATATCCGGTCTATTTGCTTCCACTGTTCGGTCAGTGAAGATTACACTATCCCACAGAATTCGAGCTCGATCATTGCTGATTACTTGCTCAGGTTTGCACTTATAATATGGTTGTTCACTCTCTACGAGGTCGTATCTTTTGGCAAGGGCTTGGTGGATTACTTTGGCGACGCAGTTGTGTCTCTTAAGGTATTCTGTTTGTGGTAATGCGGAGCATCCACAGCAAATATGCTGGATTGACTCGTTGGTGGATTTACATAGGCGACATCGGCTATCAATTTGCTGACCCATGATGAATTTTTTATAAACTCTGGTTTTGACAACTTGGTCTTGAATGGAGAAAATAAATCCTTCCGTCTCACCGAAGAGGCCCCCGGTTCGAAGCCACTCCACTGAGGTTTTCTTATCAATGTTCTCCGAAGTTAAAGTTGCAAAAAATCTACCATGAAGTTCCTTTCTTTGCCAGATATTCACGCGGTCTTGATGCTTCAGGTAAGCAAACTCTTTACTTGGTTGTGCCAGCCATAATGGGGTCATCTTTCTATCTTGATCACAGATAGCTTTGTGAACAGACGAGTTGATAGAGAGAAAGTACCGACGCAGCTTTTCTTCTTGCTGTCGGCACAGTGTCTCCAAGTTAAGGAGTCCTCTTCCTGCACTAGCACGAGGTAAGTACAGCCTGTGCACTGAACTCTGAGGTGGTGCAGTCGATGCCTTGTAAGTGTAGTTCTTATTTTCCTGTCGAAAGTCTGCAAGGATGTTTCTGTCCATTTTATTACACCAAATGTGTAAGTTGCTATGGGAATAGCCCAAGTATTAATAGCAGATATTTTGCTTCTTGAATTGATCCACGTTTTGCAGATTTTATTTACTCTCGATAGCACGTTCTGTACAATTTTGTTCCTAACGTCTGAATCAAAAATTCCCAGCAATTGCAGCATTCCCAAATATTTGTAGGAGTCTTCAGTGCTGATATTTTTAATAATTGTGTCACCAGATATTTGCATATTTTGTTCTTCATTTTGGACTTGCCGCGGACAACATGAAGGGTAGCGCATTTTTCAATCCCAAACTCTAAACAAACTGCATCGCTGAAACTCTTGACAAGTTCGAGCTCGTTTTGTAAGTGATCTCTATTAGAAGCATATAGTTTGAGATCATCCATGTAGAGCTGGTGAGAGATACGAACATCAGGGTTTTTCTTCAATAAGTACCCATATCCTGATTGTCTGAGCATTCTGCTCAAAGGGGTGAGTGCTATGCAAAACCATAGCGGGCTTAGGCTGTCCCCTTGAAAGATTCCACGACGAATTGCAATATCTTCCGTCACGTAACAGCAGGTTCCCTTCTTAATCTGCAAATGAGTTTTCCATTCTGACATGCAGTTCTTCAAGAAAACAATCAGTCTTCTATCGATTTTATACAATTCGAGTACTCTTAAAAGTCATGAGTGAGTACCGAATCAAAGGCTTTTTTGTAATCTATCCAGCCTACAGAAAGATTGCGCTGGTTCTTCCGTACTTGCTGCGTAATTACACTGTCAATCAATAATAATTCCTTGCATCCCAGACTACCCTTGCGACACCCATTCTGTTCAGGAGCCAAAATGTGCTGGTCGACTAAATGACTGTACATTCTTGAAGAGATTATAGAAGTCATAATTTTATATAGTGTTGGCAGGCAAGTGATCGGTCGATAATTTTTTGGCTGGGATCTATCACCAGCTTTGGGCACCATATACGTTCTGCCTGTCAACAGGTACTTTGGGAATATAGTTGGATCTAGCAAAACTTCATTGAACAGCCGAGTCAGGCATGGGTGCGTGGCAGTGAAATATTTCCACCATACATTTTGGATACCATCTGGACCTGGTGACTTCCAATTCTGTGTTCTCTGTACTGCTGTTTTGATATCAGCAAGGGAAATTTCAAAGGAGGCATCTCGTCGATGTTCTGACAAACTTCTATTTCCTTCTGCAGCCAGTAAGCTCCTTCATCGTGTTGCTTTGGTTTAGCCCAGATATCAGTCCAATACTGAACCAGGGATTTGCTACTCGGAAATTGCCCTTGATGGTCTTCATTGTTATTCTGCAGTAGTCTATAAAATTTCTTCTGGTCGAAAGCAAACGCTGACTGTTGATGGCGTCTCTTTGCTGCTTCATCATAACGCCTAATTCTTGCGCCGAGTGCAGCTATTCTCTGTTTCAGACGTTCCTCTTCATCTTTCAATCTATTATCCAGATCCTTAAGGTTCATTCGCAACTTCATTCTTTTAGCGATTGATCGTATCCCATTTTTCACTTTCTTAGGTACTTTTCCTTTCCCTGCGAAGTACGCTGCTAGATGACTGATTTCCTTCCTGGATTTATTAATTTTGGAAATGATTATTTTCTTCCATGTTGGTACGAATTCATTTTTAGAGCTGGAGTCTTTGAATGTTCTGACATTTTCCTGTCTAATTTTCTGCCCAAAACAGAGCAAACTGCCAAAGCGGCACAGTGAACTGCGTCAGACAGCTCTTCCAACGAAATCATATGAGATAATGTATTTTCAACTATGGAATTCATTTCTTTGCAAGCAGCGTAAAACTTCGCACTCCCAATGATCTTAGGTATACGAGGTCGTTTCTGCAATGGGACACCTTCGTACATAATACGGTATTTCTGGTAGCTTTCCTTTAATTCATCGATAAGAGGTACATTACTAATTGGGCGAGCTTGATTTTCAGCTACGTGATATCTTTCAAGAAGTCTTCCTTCTTCATGTTCCTCGCCATGGAGTGGAGTCTCTGATGGTGTGATACTTTGCAGTTGCATAGTTATTTGTTGTTTAAGTCTATTCAATTCGGCATCTGAAAATACACGTCGCCTTTGAATAGAATTTAACTGACTGCAAACTCGTTGCTCATTCAGTGTGCTGTCTGGATACATTCTTTTCCATTCCGCGTGCATCCTTACTCTAAACCCTTCATACTCCGTTTCCACTTTCGTGCTAATATAGTACGCATGCATTATGGAGATATTCATCTCTTTTGTCCATCTCATGCGTTGGCTAGTTTGCCTTGATATGGCGGAGGACCCTACATGTGGGGACCTCAAGCCACTCCGGCCTTCAGCAGATGAAGCTGCTGTCTCTGCGGTAGCCATGAGTGGTATGGCGCCGCGCCTAGACTGTTCATCTGCACTAGGTTCACCATTATCCACTGGCACAGGTAGCTCATTTGACACAGTTGGCCCGGTGCCAGAACCTACTGCGCGATCTTGCGAGGATCGATCGCCAACGACTCTATTCCTTAATATCCTGCTCATAACAATCTTCTCCGGTTTCCCGGTAATAAACACCAGTCGAAGAATCTCTGGTATTTATGGCTTGGGTCCGCGTGTCAGCCAGGCACGTAGGTGAAATCCTCCTGCGGTCCATCCACCGCCTCTCTAGGTACTGGTCCAGTTGGGTGACCTATACCATCCTGAGGTACCTTATAGGCTAAGAGAGCCGCTGTTGACCATTTCACTGGTTCTTCCACCGCCTCTCTAGGTACTGGTCCAGTTGGGTGACCTATACCATCCTGATAGACCTTTCCCAGAGTTACTCTCTAGTAGCCCTATCAAGACCTCCTTCTCATCAGTTCGCCGGGCCACTCCGCCGAAGGGGCTGGTTACCGCAACCTTGGAGTGGGTTTCCGACTTAACAGGGCTCCCCGCGTGAAGGGTGAGATAGGAGTTGGGCGCGAGAGGTTTCTGTCTGGCACATCGCACCCCTTGAGTCCCTTATTATTATTATTATTATTATTATTATTATTATTATTATTATTATTATTTATTATTATTATTACTATGATTTTTCATCTTTCAACTATTAATAGTTAAATTGTTGGGAAGGGATTCTGAAACTCAAGAAAGCGTGCGCAGATGATTTTCTCCCCCATACGTCACATACAGTTTTTGACTGATTTTGACTAAATAAATAAATAAATTTGTTTGATGTACGACCTCGTATGTTCCTTTACTTCGGTGGATTTAAACAGAATGAATACAAATCAGGAGCGAATATAACAAACACACTGTGAGTGAACCCCCGTCTTATAAAAAGTATCTTTTTAGTAAATTGGCGAACGACATTCTCAAACGGTCTGGTGGCTGCAGTCATGTGCTTACCACGTGCTAGCCGCGCGAGTATGTGGGAACACAGCGTAACAGCCGACGAAGTGTAAAGTGCCACTGTAAATATACTTGGGTTTTGCTAACGCGGCGGATGAAATTAGGCCATTTTTACACCTCCTGCCTTATAAAATGACTATTTTAATCAGTGGTAAGCTCATGTCTGAGGCCATGAGCCCCGTTGAGAAGAACGTTCACGAATTCATTAAAAATATTCATTTTACATGGCAGGAGGTGTTCTTTGAATGAAGTTCTTTCCAGTGCAGGACTAGCAGTCGTGGAGATTGAAAAGAGGAGGTATACTCTTTGGTTGGGCGTTGCTGTGAATTTTTTCCAGACCTCGCGTTCAGAGAGCAGCGAATACCGTGCAGGAAATGTTGTGAAGGTGAGTATCATGGTGGAAATAACCACCATTATCTGGGTGGAGGTCCAGGTGGAGGAAGTCCACCAGGTGTAGGTGCAGGTCCAGGTTCAGGTCCAAGTGCAGGTGCAGGTCGCAGACCTTCACTCCCCCTCCCCCTCCCCCTCACAGGGAAGTGGGGGGGCACTCGAATTTCGCATTTTACGAGAGGGAAAGCTGGCGATGCAATCTATTGATATTCGTCCTGGAACCACCTTTGATGTAAATCCGAATGAAAGATTGAACGTATCCGTGAAAGATGTGTCCAACCCGAACTTGATCTCAGAAATAGATTACGAGTATACAAGTCATTTGTGGGGAAACGATAACACTCGTCTGCTATAAAATCGCGCACCCTTCCGCATACATGTGATATGAGAGCGTGTAGACGATGAAACATCATCAACGGAATAAAAGCCTACAAAAAAACAAGGAGGCGCTCAAGCGGCGGCTGGCTCGCGCTGTGGCACACGTGCGGCGTAAAGCAAATGCTTTGCGGGAGGCGAGGCGCCGGGAGAGACGAACGGTGGAGAATTTTTTCCCTGTGACGCAAGGTCTTCGCTCCGTCGCCGCAAAAACGGCTACTGCCGCTGCCACCGCCGCCGCCGCCGCCGCCGCCACCGTCGGCGCTCGCCCAAACACCCACCCCACCTTCAAGCAAGAAAATGAAAGAAAGAGAAAACTTAGAAAAGTGAAGAAACGAAAGAGAGAAGAGGAAGAGGAGGAGAAGGATGGAACGGAGGAAGAAGAAGAAGAAGAAGAAGAAGAAGAAGAAGAGGAAAATGAAAAAGAAGCTGCAATCCCACGGAATCTAGCCAACGATTCACAATAGCAATGACTTCATTGACATATTACTGTTTCTTCTACAAATTTTCAGACGACGACGATGGCAATGTCGTCTGCGAAGCCAATGATCTTGGTTCCTTCTGGGAGTGGGAGTCTAAGAACTTCATCATACATGATATTTCACAGAAGTGGATCCAGCACCGAACCATGTGGGACGCCAGCGGTGATGTTGTGTACCTTCAGTCCATCATCCGTATTGTAGACGAGAATTCGTCTATTCAGATATTGAGCCACTATTTTTCGCAAGTACGTAGGTACATTGATTTGATGTAGTGTCTTATGAATGACATTCCATCTTGCCGAGTTGAAAGCATTCTTAATGTCCAATGTCACAACTGTACAGTGTGCAATGTTACAACTGCATGTGTGTGTGTGTGTGTGTGTGTGTGTGTGTGTCTGTCCATTCTTCCGTCCGTCCACCGTCCGTCTTTGAACATTACTTGCGCTGAAACCATACGTACGATCTTTTCAAAATTAATGAAACCCCCTGTCCATGTGGCTCTAGTTGAAGCTTTGAAATTTTGAAAACTTTCTTAAAAATTTGGGGATTCTTTACATGAAGCCCGCCAGTCATTTTCAAAATTTTCTCAAAAGCTCCTCCAACTTTTTTGTTTAAATTTCTTGTAAGAATAGTGTAAAATGCACTTATAAAATCGGCATAGGTCCGATTTTCACGGTTAACTCTGAATTTTCGAAAATTGCAAGAGTTTGAATTTTTTTGACGTCTTCCTACAACTATAAAATTGAAGACAGATCTTTCCTTAAAATAAAATTTGTTGTCCATGAGTAGTTCTTTCATAAAATTTCTGGGTTCTTGAAAAAAAAAAAATAGAAATATGTATTTTACTTTTTCGTGTACGCACGTTTTATACAGAGTAATATAAGTCGTATAGAAAAAGTTATAGAATGTTGCGGCGTAAAACAGCGATTTTTCGACAGAAAACTCTTATTGTGAGGCCCTGATTCAGAACTAGTGATGCTACAGAATGGCACAGACTTTCTCGTAGTAAAGTTTGATATCCTTGGTGTGGACTGGCTTTACGGTCTTGTCCCATCCCCTTTCCGTCAATGTCGCCCAAAGTACATTTTTTGACATTTTCTTAACTCTTCGGTTTCCTTATAGTACAACAGAAATATGACTTCATGAATATGAAAGAAGAGTTAAACCTCCTCCTAAATGGAAATTTCTCTATAAAAATTTGAAGCCGCCGTTTTTAAGAAAATGGGAGTCTTGGAAACAAATCCTACTCCCAGGTTATAATATAATGCTGTTCTTTTGGAAGAACAAACGAGAGTAAGGGCCGCATTAATACAAATCACAAAATTGACTTATCGGCAGAAAATACTCTTCCTTAAACTTATGTATCTTAGTTTGTGTTTCTTAGTATCCTGCGTTTGGTAGCAAGGCAAAAAACAACAATTACTTAAAGCTCCTATTTCTACAAGTGAGTATTCTCCAGAACTCACATGCAAGAGAAAAAGGGCGAGTAACAGTACATTTAATATATATATATATATATATATATATATATATATATATATATATATATATATATATATATATATATATATATATATATATTGTAACCGCTTGTCATCGGCTACACTCATGACAAAAGAAATATTGAAGTGACAATACCCGACATCTTGCCCTACAAATAGTTCCTAGAGTAGCGAAGAGATGGCGTTACCTAGAAACAAATTTCTGAACGTACTTTCGCCCTAGCCAATCAGAACTTTTGTAGAAATGCGAATGTGGCATGAGGCTTGACTCGGACGAGATTGTCTTTCTTTCCGGATCGAGACGCTGAAGTGATTAGATGGGTACTATTCCACCACACAACCGACGAGGGACACGTGGGAAATACCAGAAATGAAGCTTTATTAAAAGGTAATTGTCTAAGTATTTTTCATGGGATTAATCACTGTGATACGTCAAGATTACGTAAAATTCGATAGGAATATTAAACAAGTAATGCAACGAATGTAAGAATAACAGTGGTAGTGGACTAAAATGAATTTATAAAACCACGTTGCTACATTCTCGTTGCTGGAATATAGAAGAGATTTTTTGTAACATAGGACGTGTTTCTGTTTCTTTGTTACAGCTTTTCAGTTTTTCAGTTTTTTCAGTTTTAGTTTTGAGCAGTTACTTATTCTACTTTTATTCTATTTCATTTTTATTTATGGGATTTCATTTCGAAAATTCTATTGGAGAATTTTGATAATTCCGAAAAGCATAGTTTATTCAACAACTGGCTCAACTTTCCCTAAAACAAAGTTATAATTTGGAGTTTTGGACTCGCATTCTAACGCGACCATCACCTTCGTGTAAGCTGTGGTTTAACAGGGCTGTACAACGAGGAGAAGGCGTACGGAAATACTCCGATTCCATCGCGGTAGGCAGCGCACGAACCGTCGCAGGACAACGACGACCTTGGGGCGTGAACGTCGCTCGACAGCCGTCTACTCAGCGCGGGACCAGCTTGGGGAATTCGCCGGTCGTGAGTCACAGAAAAGCAGAAAGAATATTTACTAAATTGCAGCTTGGAAAACTTTCAAGATAGAATTATGATTGCACAAATTAAAACGTTGTAATATGAGCTTCCCCCAGTAACAGACATTGATCGGACAAGTTTTACTAAATATTAGTCTTGATAACCAGTAAATTTATTTTTGCAGTCGTAAGAAATCAGATCTAAATAATTTTTATGTTTATTGATAAAAGTCGTCCTTGTGTATAATTCTTTATCTAAATTCATACATAATTGACTTGATGTTATTTGAAATCATTTAAAATTATTGAACAGTCAAGAGACTTTAAAAAGGTTTTGAACATGAATGAAAGCTGTTAAATTGTTTCTGGTAAAACGTTATTTCAAGAACAGTCAAGAGACTTTGTAAAACAGAATTTTGCACTGCGAGGTCACGCAGAAGCTGAATATTAAGTGTAAATATTGAGTGTAGTATTATTTAAGATTGAAAAGGTATTAGTGAATTTTGGTATATTGTTTGTATGTATTTTTTTACAGGATGGTATTTAAATTAAGGGTTTCATTAAGTACATATGTATTTACTGTTTGTTTCGTGTAAATGTAGATCAGAGTCACTATTATTCTACAGAAAACTGCAGTTTAGGTAGGGAGTTAGCTACCATTGTGTAATCAAAAGGAAAAGTAATCACGTAGGAGAATATGTGAACGTGAGTGTACGAAGGATCATATTGGAAAGAATATATGTTACTTGTTCTTTAAAACTATGAAATTGTGTTTGTTTGTTAAATGAATATTAGTTAGCAAAGACGAACCCACCACCGATAGGGAATTATCCATAATTCGAGGTATTCCCAGGTTTGTGTGACGGTGTAATCACACGTCATGAAACAAGTAAATAACATATTTACTTCTGTAATTCGGCGTACTACGAAATAGCTAGGTAGATACGTGACGGTTACAATATATATATATATATATATATATATATATATATATATATATATATATATATATGAATGTAGGAACAACCAGAATAATGTATATTCTTAGACCGGGGAAACGAAGAAACATCTAAAAAGTCAGATTGCTGAGCATCTTGTAAAATCACTTCACGCGACACTGCGTTTTACTAGTAATAATATGCGTTGTACAATCGTTGATGTTTCAAATAAATCACCATATGAACGAATATATACAATATCCATTCAACCTCTATTTCAAATGCTGGTGTTCATCTTGTAACTGCATTATTCACCTTGATTTGTTCACAGATTCGAGTTGTCGAGCAACGTTCCTGGATCGGGAGCATCCTGTGGAAACGCAGGACACAAGGAACTACGTTCCGTTATTCTCGAATCGCTGAGTGTTGCAGAACAACCAAAGCGCAATGGAGGAACGATTTCAAGCTGTAGAGGCGCGATTGGCAAAATTGGAGCAAAGGCTCTCCCAAGAGAAAGGCCGCACAAGAAAATTTGAGAAATCTATCGGGAGAGTGCTGGACGACGTACTGCCCAAGGTGGAGGAGCTGCTGCCCAGACATATGACACCTCGACATTCACACGAAGCGGCTCTTCATGACGTTGCTCGCGCATGTACGTCCGTCGTTCCGAGAGATGGTCGCAGCTCAATAGCCAATGTCACCTCGACTATCGCCGTGCCCAACAGAATCCCCAACAGGCGTGCGTGCTGCAAAGGAAAAAGCCACGAGCTGATGCTTCAGCCAGCACCAAAGCGACTGCGTGTGCTCTCGTTCCTGATGGAGAAGGACGGGCAACGGTTGCCCCTGCCCAATTCAGCGCGGGCGCTTCGCCTGCCTCCACACCCCCGGCACCGCCTCCGTCGGCCGCTTCCAACCCCCCGGCGTCGCTGCACGAGGCGGCGGAGCGAGGAGATGCGGCGGCGGCGCAGCGCTGCCTCGCCAGCGGAGCTCAGGTCGACGCGCGCGACACAAACGGCAACACCGCGCTGCACGTCGCCGCAAGCAGCGGACGCACAGAGGTCGTCGACATGCTCATCGCCAACGGGAGCGCGGTGAACAGACGCGGCTTAAGAGCACGAACTC
Source organism: Teleogryllus oceanicus (assembly GCA_964035755.1). Classification (NCBI taxonomy): domain Eukaryota; kingdom Metazoa; phylum Arthropoda; class Insecta; order Orthoptera; family Gryllidae; genus Teleogryllus; species Teleogryllus oceanicus. The sequence goes on from CAXIVR010000010.1 coordinate 17,649,316, forward strand.
CACTTCACTGCGCAGCCGCCGCAGGACATGGGGCGATCGTGGCGCAGCTGTTGACCGCCGGGGCCAACGTTGACTCTCGAGACGCAGATGGCGCCACCGCCGCCGCTCTGGCTGCTCAGGGAGGTCACGCGGAGGTTGTGCTTTGGCTGCTGGACCAGGGCACGTGCCTGGAATCCACTGACAAGGAAGAGAGGACGCTTCTTATGTATGCGGTTGAAGGGGGAAACTTCGAAATAGTCAGATACCTTTTGGGTAAAGGAGCAAACCTGAAGTCAATAGACAACAAAGGAGAGTCTTGTCTTTTAAAGGGGATTAAGAGGAAGAGGTTACAAATAGTAAAATATCTGTTGGAAAAGTGTGCTTCACCTTTTACAGCAGACAATAGTAATGAATCACCTTTACTGTTGTCTTCCAAAAAGGGACACGGTGATGTGGTTGCGAAAATGTTGAAAATGGCCGCCACAGAGCATACAGATCTTTTGAAGCGCTGTCTTTGTGTGGCGGGCAGTGCAGACGTGGTGTGGAGCTTCGTAGACGAGGCTCGTGACTAGGTGCTGGGGCCATCGGGGGGACAGGCGCTGGTGGAGGCCGCACGAGACGGTCGCCAGGAAGTGGTGGAGGCTCTGCTTCTAGTAGGCGTGGTCGCTGAGTCATCGCGTGAAGAGGCGCTGCGGGCGGCAGCAGAGAAAGGACACAGAGGCTGCGTCGTTGCGCTGCTGGACGCTGCAGCGGACGTCAATGCGCAAGACATTAAAACGAAGCAGACGGCCCTCTATCTCGCAGCTATCAATGGTCAGGCCGAATGCACGAAGGAATTGTTGCTGAGAGGGGCGAAAACGGAAGAAGTGCTGGTGAACGCCGCGCGGGAGGGGCATCTCGATGCACTGAAAATTCCGCTTGGACTGCGCGTGGTCGAGGAGGAATCACGTGAAGAGGCGCTGTGGATGGCTGCACAGAATGGACACAGAGTCTGCATCGTGGCGCTGTTGGACGATGGAGTCGACGTCAATGCGGGGGACTGCGAGGAGTGGACGGCGTGGCATTATGCAGCTGGGAAAGGACACGCAAAATGTGTAAAGGAATTGTTGCAAAGAGGCGCTGAAAAGGTTCTAAAGAATTGGAACGGTTATACAGCTCTCACTCTTGCTAAAGCGCATAATCGGGCGGCATGTATTGATATTCTTCAACACTAGAAACTTTTACATCTTTAGAAAATAGTTCTCTCATTCACAATTTTGATAGATTGTTTTTCTGTTTTATTCCAGTGAATATCATCAGACCTTTGTACTGAAGGAGATTTTGCATTATGCAAATGTCGAGGGCAGTATGCTTTTTCATAAATGGACAGTTAGAAAAGCTAAGACAAAATTATTCTTACCGATTCAAAATATTATTACTTAGTCTATAAAACTAAATCCACGACATCAGTTATCATTATTTAAAATAATAGATTAAGAACATGTTTACTTACCTATTAGTAAAGGAAGTTGGCAAGCCTTTCCTTACTCATGGTACTTTCGTGACAACTTTCATTAAAGTCTGCTCTTTGGGTAATGAAGTCACGCGATTGAAAGCGTTACAAGAGCTGATAATCTAACTTCTGCCATTGAATTGCGCAGGAAAGTTTTAATCCTTTTTAGAGTGGAGAAATAACGTTCTGCTTCACGTCTTGGGAATGGAGAGAATCTTTGTTACGACCTTAACAAATTCACTGAAAGTAGAACTTATTTTAGTATCCCTGATACATTCTATCAGCAGCTGTCCCATATATTCCTAAATTTTTGTGTACTCTAGACTTGTGAAAGTTATGTGCGATTTTTTTCTCCTCAATAAATCAAATTTCATAGTGTTTACTTTTGACCAACAATGTCAATCCACAGCTTCTTCGCAATGGTATATTTCCATTGCTGTAAGTTTATTTGCATTACCTTTCAATATTTCCCAAACTTCAAACCCATATGTGGCAATCCTCTCTACGATAGTCTTATACGGTGTATACTTCAAGAGTAGCTTTCAAAATCTCATCTGAAAACTCACGCTCATACAGGGGCGGATCCTGAAGATCATTTGTTGTTGAATATAGTTTTTGTAGCGTATGTACTATACAATATGTATGTATGTACTATACAATATTATTGTTTACCTAATTACATTATTTTAACATAAATATTTAAATCAATTTTGCCAAATAAAGGAAGGTAACAAACTAAAACTCTAGGCCGTGTGCGAGGGGATGGCATGTTCCCCCTTAATTCACCAATACGCTCATACTCTGCAAACGTATCCGGTAAAAACAATAGAGCTGCTCCTTATTGTGCAACAAAACTAAATCGGTCTTGGAATTCCGTTAGTATGGCATCACACATTCTAGTGCTTCTCTTTTTCTTGCTTTCTTGTCCTCTAATTTTCTTTTTTCCTTGCTTCACCAACGACTAGTGTAATATTAATGTTGCTTCTGATATTAAAAATTTCCAACTCAAATGCTTTGTTTTATCTGAACAAGGGATGGAGTACAATCACAATTATGAAGTTGACTGAACAAAATATCCAAATGTGACATGCTTTTATACAAAAAAGTAAGCTTCTTTCTTCCTCTCACGGCGCCTCATGTCCTCGTCTGCTTCTTTCTTGCCCCGTCGTCTCGTTCACGCCAGCGTGCGAATGGCCCTTGCACGTCGCAACTGATTGAATAATTGCGTATTTGCTTACTTGGAGCGTACGCGTCGCACTAGATGTCACAGTCTACTCAGCGCTTCTAATCGAAAGTAACTGCGCCTTCACCATGCAAATTACCGCCCCTTCTTTGCTGATCACTGAATCATTTTTAACTATTTAATTCGAATCACTTGCTCCCGTCCTCAACAGACAAATTTTCCTTTGACAAAATCCTAATAACTTCGTGACTATCTATACGTCTCTCTGACGTCCAAAAACTCTTACTTAATCTCTCGCTGAATTTATAGGTCGAAGTTGCTGCTTGAACGGCGATCGGAACCAGAAAGAATGTTCGGTCGCCCGCCATCTCTATGTGTCCGCCCTCCTCGTAGGGGTAGTGGCACGTCATCTCCCTCTCTCCAGTCTGACCGCTGATACGTCACCTGGTTTGCGCCGTACCGCGGGCATTGTGCGCAACACTCTTGGAGACGCGCCCCTTTTGAATGCGCTCGCTCATCACGTCTACAGCCGTCTTTTGCATGTTGTGTGGACGTGTGGGACGAACGTGGACACCCGCATTCGTCACAATATATATATATATATATATATATATATATATATATATATATATATATGAGATAATGTTACAAAACCCCTAACACTTCTAGTATTTAAGTTTAGTATGTAAGTAAGAAAGTATGTAGTTTTGTAGTTCCACTAGTTTTTGTTTGAGTACAACCACTGTCAAGAAGGCAACAAAGGTACAATCAGGTCTTTCCGAGTCGGGAACTCCTTTGAGAATTGATTTTTGATCAAAAGCTTGAAGGGTTGATTGAAGCGTGCCTCAACCAATTGTCTGAACCATTCGATCAAGCAGATTCGTTTCGGGCATATTTTAGACTTTTAGTTGTTCACAACTTCGAATTGAGATCGCACCCTTCTTAATTGTTCGTACCCGTGTTCCAAATGATAAGACGAGTTGAATTTGTAACTCACGATAATGCTGAGGTATTTTGTAGATCTCACCATCCAGCGGGGAAAGATCACTATTTTCATTCATCGATGAAAACATGCACGACACTTACGGAACTAATTACCTCAGTCCGGCGTCTCTAAGAATCAAACGAGAAAATTAGTTAATTTTTTCTGACGCCATTCCGTAGCGATTTGTACATTTACTTTTAAATCTCGCGCCAATTTCTCTTGACGCAGTATGCTTGTTACCTTGCCCGCGATCTTGATATGCATGCCGTAGAGGATAAACAGAGTTTTTCTATGCTGATAATGCCGAAACTGTCGATTAGGGTTGCCAACAATGTTCATGTAAAAGGGAAGACAATCGACAAGAAGGAAAAAAACAAACAAAAAAACCAACAACACATTTCTTTTTATAAGTATTTGATTTATACTAATATTAGTTCTATTTCTTTCTTCTATTCATTTGAGATTCAAGAGAAAATATTCGTTCACAAACTGCAGATGATTGTCTGAGCGTCTCGTTTTTACTTTAGTCGAGAGACACTATCACGCAGGCGTGTGTCATGTGCGTGTGGTCAGCGTTCAAAAAAAGGATATTCATATTTTCTATTCTAAATTAAACAATAAACGACACAACGTAGCAGATGTCCGTCATATGATAAAATAAATGACAACAAATGTTAAAACTGTATTAAAAGGATTATATTTAAAATGCAAAGGAGGACGAGAGGACAATTGACGTCAATAAAGGACCGTCCTCCCAAATAAAGGACGATTGGCAACCCTATTGCCGAGAACAGCCGAGAATAAGCGGTACGACCGAGACCTACGTATAGATTTCACAAGTAGATAAAGAGCACGCAAACCAGCGAGCACGCAAACCAGCGAGAACGATCGAAAATAGAACGCGTTTTGTCTCGCTCTATTATGGCAAGGTTACCAGAAACTTTTTTCCCAGCGGAGGACATTTCAACGAAAAGGAGGACATTTCGCATTTTTTAACAATCCACGATGTATAGACAATATACTCAACAGTTCCAAACCATAATACTCTTTGAAAATCACATTAGACTTTTCGTCATTTTTTTTAATGAAATTTAATTTAATTTAATGAAAGCTTCCGACAGGATAACTCCATCCCCTCACCTTGGTTATCCACCAAACAATAAGCATAACTTTTATATCAACAAGCCTAACGATCTATTATGGAGACCATTTATTGGAGTAAAAATGTAGATATTCAACACATAAAATCCCTTTAATTAATTAATTAATTACTTTACAATTAAACCAGTATTATTTTCAATTCAACAGATCAAAAAGGAGGATGTTTCATGTAAATTCAAAAAAAGAGGGAGAACAGGATAACAATGTTAAAAAAGGAGGGCATGTCCTCCAAAAGGAGGGCAAATGGCAACCCTGATTATGGGCTCTCCAAAGTTTCCGGGGATCACGCCCCTCTTCCCCCTCCCTCTGAGCACACTCATGACACTAAGATAAATTTCGGTTAGGACTCTAGCAGCCACTCAGGAGATCTCTGCCATTGCTTTCAAAGAAAGAGCGGGCGAGAAATCGTTTTAAGCAAGACATATCTTCGTTGTGTTATCTCTGAATTCTTCCTCCCTCATCGACTTGCATGTTGTGTAAGTCACTACGTTTATCTTACTCGCAAAACTTATCAAAACTTTCGAGTACTCTTAAGCTCTTAAAAAAGGGGAAAGAAACTCTTGTTAAATGTACTGTGATTACAATAATATCGCATTATACATCAAGTAATAATATAATTTTGAGATGTAATATATATTGTATTTTATTTTCAAATCTGTGCTAAAAACTCCAAGTCTTCAGCTCCTAATCAGTATTAAGGAATTAGTTCCGTATTGCAAACTTGCCTAAAGGGAACGAAATTGATTGAAGGGGGTCAGAATAATGCAAGATTACAGGCAGCGTATAAATGGCTCTGACAGTTCACTGCGCTGATGGCACACATTACTACGCACATGGTACCACCTACATCACAGATAAATTAAATACCAAAACATTAACGCTCACTGACCGGCTATGGCACGTTTTAATATCAGGTTCATAACCTTCGCCACAGCCGAACCCTATAGCCTCTGCGACTTCATTTGAGACTGATGAGCGGCAACGCTGAATCCTAGCTGTGAGAAAGTAAACAGATCTTCGCAAGCTGATTGCTTTAGAGCAGGTCACATGACACACCACAGCACATGGCAAAAGAACTGTCAGTCTCTTATACGCTGCCGGTACTGTAAGAACTGGCGATTTTACGCTCCACTTTTAAAACATGAAACGTGGAGGAGCTAAAAATTAAACGTCAGGAGCTTAGAGCTTGCCTCAGTTGGGCTGTGCCACCTGCATTGGTGGGAGAAAGTGCACCCACCAGTGGGAGAGACCTGGTTGCGGAAAACCCCGCAAACCGACGTGTAGGTCGGCGTTGAATCTCACCATCTAGCCGAGAAGGATCACCGCAACCTCCTGAAGAAAATGCATGGACTAAACTTACGGAGCTAACGATCTTACAAGTTGACACGCCCGGAGCCAGTAATCAATCTTTCTACGTTCAGTTCTCAAAATAATATTAAGAACTATGATATTGTTCTTTCAAGTTATAACAAATAAATAATTTTTTAATTTTTACACATTTTGAAATATATTATGTATTTTACATATTTTGCAAAAATGTATATTATTTTACCAATTTTCTTGAAATTTATTTCGCAAAAATATTTCATGAATTTTTAAAAACGTTTTAATTTAAAAAATTGGCATAGATTTTTTACACAAATTCAGAATTACAAGCTGACGACGCACGGTGCCCCACGTGAAGATACACTGTCTAGGTTAACCTTCTAATATGGTGTCGGCCCTCCTTTTGACCGGCGAAGTGCAGCAACTCGACGTGGCATTGACTCAACAAGTCGCTGAAAGTTCTCTGCAGAAATATTGATTCATTCTGCTTCTATAGCCGCCCAAAATTGTGAAAGTGTTGCCAGCGCAGGATTTAGTGCACGAAATGACTTCTCGATTATGTCCCATAAATGTTCGATGGGATTCATGTCGGGCGGTCTGGTTGCGAAATCATTAGTTCGAATTGCCCAGAACGTTCTTCACACCAAACGCGAACAAATGTGGCCCGGTGACATGGCACACTGTCATCTATAAAAATTCCATCATGGTTTGGGAACATGAAGTTCATGAATGGCTGCAAAGGGTCTCCACGAGGCAGAACATAACCATTTCCAGTCAATGTTTAGTTTAGTTGGACCAGAGGACTCACTCCATTTCGTGTAAAATTATACCACAGCATTATGGAGCCATCAGTGGCAAATCTTAAATGACGCTCGCCGTTTCACGCCATCAAATTGGCAACACTCGTTCAAATCCCTCCACCTCACCCTCCAGGAGAGCAGGTGCGAGCCTGCTCGAGGGTCAGTTTGCTACCCGCAACGGTCGGCAGCGTATCATTTCTGGCGAGCTCATGCGGTCGTGTTTGCGACAAAATTCCATTCAAATCATGTTGCCTATAAGTCACGGCAGCTCTGAACTGTAACTAATTACTGTACTCATAAATGAATGTTATCATACTGCCCACATCACGCGTCCTTACTATTGCTAATTAGTGCACTCACGAGACGTTACGGTGCTTGCAATACGCAACACTTCAAATAATTGCCAATCAGTGAATGAACGGTATCGTTCTCGGAACTCACATCTAACTGAAACTATGCCAATGTAAACAAGGTGAAATAATCAAGAAACTGCTTTTGGAATATTGTCGAAACATCGTATCCTATTGCGAAGCGCCGCCATCTTGTCTCCCCGTTACGTCATCGCCCGCCATCATCCAGCTACGATTCGGCCCCGCAACGCTCGCTTCCAGAGCTAAGCACACGATCTCCACATCAAGTCCATTCAAACTACTGATTAACTAAAGTCAAATGAGTACATAACATATAAAGAAAAGGTATGCACTCTTTACAAATATCCAAATAGCGAATCACTTCCACTATAAATAAAATTATCATAACCATTTTGTCTAATCTTTAGACAACAATTTCTCACACCGTGCACGCTACCACCTTTTTTTGAAAATTTCTACTGATTCTCAACTTAAATTATTTTACATTTATTTCATACACAAATTGGTTATCGTTAAACAATCAAGAATCCCTAACATATGATTACCAAGCACGTGACATTCAAACAGACAGTGACCACGTTGCACAAATTCTTACCATTATAAGAATTGCGAACACTGACACAATGAATATTGCACGTATGACTAGATTTTTATGACTATTTTTTTCAACGCTTTCATTTCATTTTATTTTAACGCTTGCTTTCCTCTTTAAAAAAATTAAATATTTCACGGAAAAGCAATTCTTTGATAACACAAGGTATTAAAACATCATGTAAAAACAAGCGAATTCTTTCTTTCATTTCTAAACGTCATAACGTATCTCAAGAATTCTTTCTCTATTTTAAAAAATACAAATATTGTTAAGAAAAGTCATAAGACAGGCTAAAATCATGAAACACGATTAGGATATTTTGAACTCAAATAACAAAACAAAAGCAATGTGGAATATAATAAAAAAAAACGACCAAATCAACTAGAACACTGGTAGAGAATCTATATATTAAAAATAATAAGGTATTTGCCATGGCTTCATTTAGAGCTTCTACTGAACCGATTGTAGTATTTTTTTCCTTTAAATGAAAGAATGTGATCCCTAGATGTGTTATCAGATATTGTTTGTGTTGATTCATCAACATTTACAGTGTAAATTAATTAATTAAACCATTCTTTAATATTGCGGTTATCAATAGTCAATTGTTTTCTTCCAAAGCTGTTTCAAAGCGGTGGCTGTTTCAAAATCGATATATATGAGTCGAAAGATGTGAGTTCACGCTACTTCATGGTGGCGCTACTTGATGTTTTGTTTTGATTGTTGAGATTTGTTTACAATTTGTCAAGGTTTTGTTTCAATAATTGCATATTGCATTGTGCCGTTGACAATTTGCATGTATTTGCTTTTGTGATATATTTTGTCGAGAACATTCGGACAGTGGGTTTTGTTCGGTTGTACTGAAGTAGTGAAGTTGTTTGAATTCCGAATCGTTGCCCACGCGCCCCAAAAGACGCAAACGTACATTTATTTATTTATTTATTTTATGTCAAAAAAAAAAAACAGTTAAAAACTGCGTATGACGTGCTATGGGGAAAATTGAATTCTGTGCACATTTTCAAAATTCTGTGATCCCTACGCTAAGTCATATACTACTTAAATTTTGAATTTTTGAAAGGGAGAAAAAAAAAACTCCCATGTAATAAAATCTATTTTCAAGGATAAACAAGCTTTAGTACAGAAACGAAACAAGTCGGTGAATTATGCTGTATCTGTATTAATTGCGGTTAACTAAACGTGGTCTTTAATCCCATTCACACACACATACACATACACACGACTGTCTGACTAAAGATAGATTTGCTTCAAACGATGCATGAGCATAAAGAAGTCAAAATAGCGAAAAACTACCTTTTTTAATAAAATATGCATTTATATTATTCAGACTAATGATTATTGCTGCATTGTTAGGAAATAATGGTTTAGATTTATGGTTTGACTCCGCTTAGATAGGCAGACAGTTAATTCTCATTTTTCGTGACAATATTAGTAGTTTGATTTTTTATTTCATTATTTACGTTCTATTGGCCAATACGTGAATTAATAACAAGATTAAAATAATGTTATCGAAAACTGTAAAATTCATGTAATATATACCATGTAATCTGATTATTTAGATAAAAATCCTAAAAAAAATTCATTTTTATCGCGCAATACAAGGGCCTGAAAGTAATATTTCTAAATAGCATGCTAATGCAATGTTCTCTCGATTTACACTTAAAATTGTTTTCAAAGGTATTGGGTTTCATTAAAAAACATTTATATCGACATACCTTACAGTATTTTAGTAGCTCCTTTAACCGAATTCTTTAAAGTGAAGAATAGAATTAATGCAAAAGCGGAAACATCATCTATCGCACCTTTCCTTATTCTTTATATTTGAATTATTTTGAATAACAATTATTTAAAATTAACATCATTTATATAACCTAAATTGAGTAGTCTGCCCTCGCTTAAAGAGTGCATCTCAGAAAACGAAAATTTTGGCTATCAACTTTTTAATAAGTATACACCCATTTAAAACATGGGCAATTAGGAATTATGCCCGATACCTTACAAACACTACAAAGTAGCGAACTAGTGCTGCTAAAACAGCACGTACTTTCTCGCCCGTACTTTCACGCGGAATAACGCAAAAAAGTACTCAAGTTTTCAAAAAATTGTACATGACCCCATTTCAAAATCCATCATTGAGGAACATATTCCATTAAAGAAAAAATCTTTATCTTCATAATTGTAAGTGTAAATACACGCCAAAAAATTTTGAATTTTTTTCAATTTTCGAAAAACCAGCGTTTTTAACAAAAATGAGATCTGCATCATTCTCTTAAACATCCTTTACACTATTCAACAACGCAATTTAATAAAAAACAATGGAGCAATTTTTTTGAAAATTTGGAAAACGTCCCAGTGGCTTCAAGTACTCCCCAAAATTACAATTTCGATTTTAAATTCAATGGGTCGCCAAATCGATTTCGGAATATCAATTTTAGGAAAAATTGCCTGTACGGTTTAGCCGCTAGCACAGAAAGACAGACAAGCGTTTTGCCGTCATTCGGTTTTTCGGTATCAAGGACCCACAAAGCACGGATTCTGGCTACACCACGTGTTCGAGGATATTTTCTAAATTTAGAAACTGCATTTATCCACTCGTTCGTAACCAAGATCCAGTAATAAGAGTTTTTCTGCCGAAAAGTCGGAATTTTTTTTCGCGCAGTATTACATCTACTGTGTATGCCGTAGCCGCCAAAGTAAAATGTTTAAAAAAACTCGGTATACGCCATTTACGCTTAGGAAGGCAATATTGAGTAAGGCATTGTACTGGAAGAGGCGCAGGTGCACTAAAGTCGGGCGAAACTCACTCCGCATGCCGTCGGCGCCCGCTCGCCCGCTGTGGTGCAACGGTGGCCGCTAGGTGCGCGGAACGTTTATTATTTTTTCGTTTATTATCGTTTATTATCGTTTCCATGTTGTCGCGGCAGGAAGTAATAAGAGCCAAAATTTATTGCTTATTTATCTTTGAAAATAGATTTTATTACATGGGAGTTTTTTTGTTTTTTTTTTCTCCCTTTCAAAATTCAAAATTTAAGTAGTATATGACTTAGTGTAGAAAATTTAAGTAGTATATGACTTAGTGTAGGGATCACAGAATTTTGAAAATGTGCACACAATTCACTTTTCCCCATAGCACGTCATACGCAGTTTTTAACTGTTTTTTGACGTAAAATAAATAAATAAATAAAAATAAATAAACGTCCGCTCGTCCGGCCGGGCGGGGCCTACTCCCCGCTCCCGCAGCCACACTCATCCTCGCCGCCACACCGCACGCCGCGCGATGGCCGGGTGGGCGGGCGGAGATGCGGGGGTGGAAGAGGGGGGCAGCCGGCGGGCTCCGCGCGCGACCTCGCCTCCCGCCGCCCCATCCCCCGCACCCCCTCAGCACCCCAACTCCACCCACCACCCGCGCTCGCCCGCCAGCCCGCCAGCTCGGCCGCCCGCGCTGGACCCACTATCTGGCCTGCACATGCAATCCATCGCCTCGCATACACGCAACCGGATGACAATCATATCGACACGCCAGCGCGAGCGGAAGTAGCGCTGCCCGCGCCCGCGCGACGGCCGGCGGCGAAGGCGCTTCCAACCTCTAATCTTCACGATCCTCGTTCCCCTTCCTTTGGATGAGACGTTTCCTACCATTCACAATCGCCAAATACTGTCGACTCCGTCTATAGTGAACCTCTGGGGTCTAACAGTTTTGATTCACTATTTCAGAGGTGCACTATATCCCATACTCCCAAAATATAATGTAGTTTTTTTACCTATGATTGATTTTATTACTTCAGAGACAGAGTGAAATATCCAATCCAATATCCAAAATTTCATTCATGCTTTTTAATACTTGATTCTATGTCGTTCAGATAATAAATATCAACAATGCAGACACTCTTCAACACTCTTGAATGACTCTTGCACTGTTGGAGCATTTTCTTCATTTTTTGTTTTTCTTCATCACATTCGTTTTCTTCTGTTTTGAAAAACCCTTCCATTGCACTCACGATGTTATAGATAGTTCGGATTTCATTCGTTTTTAACATGTGGCTCTCAACGATTCTTGACGGAAGTGTTCAGGTCGGATAGAACTGTTATTGACAAGTTGAAACAATTCCTTCAGTTTCCTCAATTCCAATCATTCACAATCAATGTTACAAGTACAACTCACGAGACACATTAATCGCTAAACCTTACTTCTATGTGAATTCGCGATTCTGTGGCGAATTAAACTAACGCACTGGACCGCACCAGACATACGTCAGGGCGAAACATCAGGCTGTTGAACTCACGATAATTATGATCGCGCTGGGAATGTATTTGATGTCACCGCCTTTTCCATTCTCAGAAAACCGTTCTTTGAACTACGTTTAAATGTTCTTCGAGAAAGAAATGGTCATTCTAAAAATTTTTTCACAACTATAACGGTATTGAAATTATTAGTAATGGACATTTGAATAAAAAGTCTACTATCGCTTATTATCACTTGTAAATGTCTTAAGTTCTTAATTCTTGTCGTTAACGATTGTTCCTACAGGCGCTGAAAGAAGTGGTGACGTTCGACAATGCATTTATCTCGAGAACATGAACGTCAGAAATTTCCTTTCTCGCCAGACCACTCAGACCAACTTTCATCTGGAATTTCCTACACCGTGTAAGGACTGATCTGCAACATACTTAAACTTCTTACCACTTCTTTTCTCTGATTATCCATACATCGCTCATTAAAGTATAAAGATACACATTACTTGTTCAGATGAAGAGTACTGTCCCAGATCAATCGATTACCACCCGAAATGGTTTTCCATCTCAGCAAACACAAATCTAAGTAAAGACTAAGTAACATTTTGAAGAAATACTTCTGTACTTTTTAAAATGCGAGTATAATTCGAACATTTCGCAGGTCTAGCACACTTTGCATTGCGAGGGCTTTTGGCTGTCCGGTAGCTTTTGGCTTTCGGACAGCAAGGACACTCCCAAGACTGTGTCTGCAGACAGGGGCCGATCCAGCCGTTCATTTTGGAAGGGGCCGTCATAGATTTTTTAATATTAAGATTTGTTAATGTATTGTTTATTATTTTGTAGTGTGTATATGATAACATACAATATTATTTTCTTAATAATTACACAATTCTAACGTCAATATTTAAATCAATTTTGCCAAGAACAAGAAGGTAACAAACGAATATTCTAGACCATTTGGCCCCCATGCCCCCCACCTGGATCCACCACTGACCGCAGAAGCCTGCGACTTCCCTTTTCACATTGTAGCTCTTCCAATTGAAGCACTCCCCTGATCGTTCTTTCCTTATTTAACGGAAATTTCTCTGAAGTCTCAATTGCTAGAAATAACGCTACAGATTTAAAACATCTGAAGTGATATACCCTAGATTATTTTAGATTTACAAACAATTTAAACTTTGTTTCAGGTATTCATGTTTGCATTAATGGACTACATAAATTATGGTCGCCAAATATTCTATTTCAAAGTTAACATTAACTGGACGCAGGGAAATAGAAAGTCAGCGTAGGTGTCGTGATAGTGAGGTAATTTCGTTTTCAGTTGGGTCATTGTCTATGAAATGTCAGTTTTGTTCTGCTTTGTATTTCTCATGCGAGAGAAATTCTGCTAACGAGTTTACTCTGTGTTGCTTAAATTGGAAAATAAGTTTATCTTCGAGCAATATGCCAGAAGTAATCAAATTTGTTTATAGACGATGACACATCAAAAAACTTCAGAAAGAATATCCGTCAGTATAATAGTGCTCTTTCTTTTGTGTCATTTGGTGTATTATTGGAATATGTGGGCCATATTGCATTGCCACCTGGTCATGAGCCATACGTGTTCAAAATTTTGGGCACTCCACATCACAGAATATCTTCGTTATACCCTGAAGATCCAAACAATGCAACATATTGTGAACATTAGTCTGGGCACAGTATTTTACATTTATCTCAAATCTCACCGTCAAATTTTGACGGGTTCTCACTAGTGTTGTTTTAAAATATAGCAATAGAAATGTGAACGATCCGGCAACAGTGGCTAGTCTCTTTAACCAGTACTTTTAGAGAATCGCTGCCGATATCACTAAGAGTCTTTACTCACAAAATTCAATATCAGACATTTCCCCAAAAATTTTAGACGTGATGCTCGTTTCCGAAACTTATTCCTATGAAATTCTCAAAATAATCAGGAAACAAAAATAATATTCGGCCGATTTAGATACATTTTCGGATTGTTTGTTTACGACCTGTGCGCACTCTCGTTAACACACATATTTAATGCATCTTTATGCACCGGCACGTTGCCAGATATTTTCAAAACAGCTAAGATTAAGTCGTTCTTCAAAAAAGGCAACAAAAATAAATTCAAAATTATCAGCCTATTTCTCTTCTGTCGGTTTTTTCAAAAATATTAGAGACTTTTTTACGTATGAATGGAAACCTTTCTCAGTAAACACGACGCGCTTTCATATTGCCAACATGGATCCAGAAAATCAAAATCTACGGAAACACATATTTCCCTTTCTTAAAGATGTCTCATCATTGAACCAAAACGAAGCAACTATTGGATTATTTTTAGATCTCTCAAAATCTTTTCACGTCATTGATCATGACATTTTACTTTCAAAATTATCTTCGTATGGAATCCGTGGTATTGCCCTAGATTAGTTATGTTCGTACCTTAAACAACGATCTCAGAGAGTGCAAATTCCGTACTGGAATGATGGAAAATTATGTACACACCTTTCCGACTCTTTGCCAATTACACGTGGAGTTCCTCAAGGATCGATTTTAGGCCATGTTCTCTTCATACTATACGTAAACGATATGCCCTCGACGATTCGAAACGGAAGAACGGTTCTCTTTGCGGATGATACGAACATCCTTTGCAATAAAGAAATAGTAAATAGTACAATATCAGATGTTTCAAATTGGTTCCGAAATAACAAATTAATAGTAAATGAAAAGAAAACTGTTTTAATGCAGTTTTGCATTTCAAATAAAAAATTCTGTACTCCATTGAAAATGAACGGTGTACCATTGACTGATGTTGAGAAAACAAAATTTTTAGGTCTCTCAATTCAGTCAAACCTTAAATGGAACGTCCATTTACATGAATTGAACACAAAATTAAGTTCATTATACTACGCGATCAGAATTCTTTCAAATCCACTCAGCCTTCATACTGCTCGTTGTGTATACTTCGCGAATGTTCATTCCCGCCTGAGATATGGCATAATATTCTGGGGAAATACATCTTATAGCTCCCAGACTTTTAGATTACAAAAAAGAATTGTGTGTATAATAACCAAATCTCACCCACGTGATTCTTGTAAGCCTCTCTTTATTAAACTAGGAATTTTACCTTTGCCTTGTCTGTGTATTTACGAATCAGTGGTTTTTGTCAAAAATGACTTGCTCAAGGGCGGGAATATATTTTCAGAAAATGCCGAAGTCTATTACTATAACACTCGACGTAGAAATCATATTCATCAGGTGACAGTATCAACAGCTCATTACAAAAAATTCACATACAATACATGTACATTATTTTACAACACTTTGCCAGATGACATTAAACGATTAAATTCAATAGAAAAGTTTAAATCCCTAGTGAAATCGTTTCTGCTGCATAACTGTTTCTATACAATTAGAGATTATATTGAGCATCACAAGAAAAGTAACATTAATTTTAACAATGATACATAATGCATTATTTACCATTTGAAGTGTATAAATGAGTATAAACAACCTGTAACAACTATTGTACTACAGCTTCAGGTCAGACCCCATCTCGATCGGGTTTTTCGTCCAGTTTCCTGATCCATTGAGCAAATGCTGAGATGGCCCCTTGTTTTGCTTCTGGACATAAATGTAACTTCATTTTCTGCACGTCTTCTAGAATTCAGTGGAAATACAATATTTATTGCTTATTTATCCTTGAAAATTGCTTATTTATCCTTGAAAATAGATTTTATCACATGGGAGTTTTTTGTTTTTTTTCTCCCATTCAAAATTCAAAATGTATTGCTTATTTATTTTGAAAATAGATTTTATCACATGGGAGTTTTTTGTTTTTTTTCTCCCATTCAAAATTCAAAATGTATTGCTTATTTATTTTGAAAATGATTTTACTACATGGAGTTTTGTTTTTCTCCCTTTCAAAATTCGAAATTTATTGCTTATTTATTTTGAAAATTGATTTTACTACATGGGAGTTTTTGTTTTTTTCCCTTTCAAAATTCAAAATTTTAAGTAGTATATGACTTGGTGTAGGGATACAAAATTTTTGAAATGTGCACACATTCACTTTTCCATAGGACGTCATACGCAGTTTTAACTGTTTTTGACGTAAAATAAATAAATAAATAAATACCAAATCTTCAGGGTCACCATTGCGTGCCTTTTCCCTAAGTCTTAGGATTCCGAAAGTGATACTAAATATTTTAACATTAACTTGAGAATACATGTTGCATATCATGAGATAGAAAAGATGAACAAATGTCTGGAGTTTTAAAAAAAATCTGCCTTTGGATTACTGCATCAGAACTGGCTCCTACTGGCTATTGTAATTATATTTTCTGCCATTCGTCGATAAAATGCCGTACACTTTCCGGTGAATTATGTTATTGCAGCTAAAGCGAAAGATTTCCAGGCTAAAGCGACCCACATATTTTATTGGTCGGTCGAAAATAGATTTTAATTGCGGAATTTACACTATTCATTGGTGCAACATACAAGAAATGTGAATTTTCTATTTGTTATATCTTTCTCATTTTACTTCAGTCCCGTAAATTTTTCAAAACATAATTCAATCATCTTTTTTTTACCTAAACTCTACATTTACATTTCGACTTATAAATTCCGAAGAATAATTGTTGCCATTGAAAAAGCGATCATGCCGATAATTAGACAAAGTTTACAAATATTATAAATATCACATACAGTAATATCTGACATTTGTTATCTAAAGGACTCCACTTTAGAAAATAATCAAATTTTCTTTGTTTTCATTTAATGTTTTCAAATAAGAACGTAACTTTGCTTTTGGTTTGGTATTCCGGCAACATCTGTTACCGCCCCTTACTTGTGCGAGCACATAATAACAAGGCTTCTTCATCCAGTTTTCTTCCACTTCGGGTTTAAGGTAATTATTATTAATTCTTAAGCGAGTATTTTACAGTTCTAATGATCGTTTTTCACACTCTACACGCCAATGTTTTTTATTCCGTCATGCATCTTCCTCTATCCTTGTGTTCGTCATTGACGAATCGATGACGCACTTACAAGATTTCCTTGGCCTTCCTCGTTTTCTTCTTTCGAAAGGGATCCACTCAAAGATAATTTTTGATATTCTGCATTCTCATTAGAGAGCTATACCATTGGAGTTGTTTTGATTCTACATTTTCGATCACTTGTCTCTCAATCTTCATTATCTGTCTAATTTCTTCGTTTGGTATTCTATGAAACAGTATACTGACAACATCGTCTCCAAAAATTCATTTCATAGCATTTAACCGAGAGTTTATTGCATCATTTTCAACTCAAAATTCTGATCCATACGTAACACAGCTCTCTACCATTGTCTCTTAGTATTCTTTCGAATATTCTTGTTTCATAAAATATTATGAAGTCTACTAATAATTGGCCTTTTCCTTGCTTATTTTTTTAATAAAGTCATTATAATTAGATCCACCTGCTGTAATGGTCACCTAAGATATTTAAAATCCTTCACTACTCGAAATGTACCTATTTCTGTTCTAAATCATATCGAGATTTCCCTACAACCATGTATCTTGACTTTTCATTATTTATTTTGAATTTCCATTTTTATTGTTTTATTAATTACTGGATTAAATATTACAGATACAAAAAAAATATTTTTCTACTTATTTTTCAAGTGACCCGCTGACTCCAAAAAGTGGGAAATCGCTTATGTATGAATTCAAAAGCTTATGCAGTCTCGAAGTTTTAAATGATACCCACCAACATTTTTAGTTATTTGGATGATGGACTAAAGAAACCTTTCAACATTTTGTTTTACCTGTCTTGCATGGCTTATTGGGTGTCTCTTAAAATAATGTAACAAATAGTTCGACGTCAAGTTAAGGGTTTAATAACTATTTCTGATGAAATAATATTATCTTTTATTTAAAAGACCTTCATCTTCATCACTAATTTACCACTAGTTCGTTAGGAGAGATAAATGTATATTTTTTAGGATCAAGAGAGGGTCACGTGACCCTGATTCTTTTCTTTTGGATCCGCGGTTGGGATAGTTTTGTAAAATAGTTGTAGAATACGCTTGAATGAATGATTGAGAAGAATATTTAATAATAGGCTTGTTTATTAATCAATATCATTCACAACAACGTAGCCTTTCAGAATATTCACAAATGGGCATGATAAACATATTTACATCAACTGATAATCAAATATTTATTATATAAATACATGGTTTTAAAAATTAAGAATTATTTTTTCAATCATTCAACTTCATCACTAACTCATTCCTTAAAATTTATCTGCGTAACGCATGTTAACAAACCCTTTACATATTACTATCTCGTATACGTACGTATATACAGAGTAATATACGTAGTATAGAGAAAGTTATGTAATGCTGCGCGAAAAACCGGCGAATGTTCGGCGGAAAAAAAGCCATTACGGCGCTCTGGTAACGAAAAACTGAATCAAATCTATTGCTAAATTAAGAGAAAAAATCCTCTAACACGTGGTGTAGCCAGAATCCCAGTTTTGTGAGTCCTTGATGCCGAAAACCCGATTGGAAGCAAAATGTCCGTCTGTCCGTCTGGTGTATGTGAACAACACTAGAGCCTAAAGCACTCATACGATCTTTTCCAGATTGAAGAAACCCCTGTCGTTTTTGTCTGAGCTGAAGCTCCGCGATT
This sequence comes from Teleogryllus oceanicus, assembly GCA_964035755.1. NCBI lineage: Eukaryota > Metazoa > Arthropoda > Insecta > Orthoptera > Gryllidae > Teleogryllus > Teleogryllus oceanicus. The sequence goes on from CAXIVR010000010.1 coordinate 17,668,127, forward strand.
TTGAGAAGCATTCATTAGTTTTTGGGGGGCTTTATATCACGCCCCCAGAAAATTAATTTTCAAAAACGCCTCCAAATTTTTTTTTAAATTTGATCCGTTTTAGAATTTTCAAAAATTGCGAAAGCTTAAATATTTTTCGGCGTCTTCCTACAACTACGATATTAAAGATAGAGATTTTTGCTTCAAATGAAATATGTTGCTCATAATTGGTTCTTTTAATTAGGTCATTTTTAGATGCGAAATCAATTAAAACTTTCAAAAACATTTATGTTTTTGAAAGTTTTAGTTGATTTCGCACAATATGGCGGGCAATATTTGCAATTTTAAAAATTTGCATAAACAAGATTTCCTCAAAAACGGCTTCAAATTTTGTCTTTAAATTTTTGCTAGGCACTAACTAGATGCACTCTATCCGATGACATAAACGCCACATTGCTCTATTCTTTTGTTTTTTCAAAAATTACACAAATATAATTTTATGAAATATCTCTCACGCCGTTAATATGCACATTTCAATAGATTTGTATACATTATTGAAATTGTGAGTTGAAGTGCTTCAAATTACTTTAAATGAAGTTTTTCGGAAACTCAATAGATTCCTGTGCAAAAGAGCTTCAAATTTTGTATTTACAGTAACGCTTAATGCTATTTTTTTTAACAACGGCTCCAAATTTTTCCATGAAAACAGCTATTTAGGACAAGATTTTATCCTTCTTTAATATTCTAGAAATAACATTTCGGTTCTACTATTTAGAAACCGAAAAGTTACGAAAATGTCCAAAAAAATGAATTTTGTGCGGCGATAGATGGCAGATGGTAAGAGAATGGAACAAAACCTTAAAACCAGACCACACAAAGGAAATAAGAAACATTTGCTACAAGAAAGTCTGTACCATACCATCTGTACCAACCTCTGGTTTTGCACCTCTAGTTCTTCATATTTTGGTAGTAGAGAAGTGTAAGTTTCAAACAAAGAAAACATTTCAGCTAGAGAACTTGACAAAAGGGCAGAGAGACACAAATAACATTAATTACAAAGGACGTAATATTAGGGATTGGGAAGGAAACGAACGTACTAATGTAAAAACCAAAAACGGCCTATGAAGAGGAAAATATGGAGTAGTGAATGATCTGGTAAACGACCAGTAATCGAAAGTACGTCAAATTCTTTCCGCAGTTTTGTAATGGTATCTTCTTGCAAAGAAAAGGAATGTTTAGAACACTCTCGACATCGTTATTGGGAATTGATTTTCATTGCTCGTCAAGTAAAAAACCGCTGATATCGTACGGGATTTGAACACGCGTTCCTCTATTGTGAAGCCACGCACCTAAGCGATTGCGCTACCAACACAGACGTACGTAAGCATTTCCGTGAACTTACTCAATTAAGAATCTTACGAATTTTGTCTTCAAACTCATTGCTTTTCTGCACTTCTGCAATTTAAAATATTAAATAAATTACCTCTAGGAGACAATGAGAAAGCAAAGAAATCTACACGACACTATAAAATAGTTAATTCTTCTCAAGAGTGTTTCAGTTCAGTACTACGTAATTTTTGCTAGCAGGGCGCGTCGGTTCTAGCCTGACGCTCAACCCTTATCGCCTCTGTCCAAGGTGAGATTATTAGACATCATAACGTTCGGCTAAAAGCCAAGTTTCGACACGGTCCGACATTCAGAATTCATTTGCTGCAAGTAATTACTAGAATCTAAGAAACATTTATTGACTTCAAGAAAAATCCCTATCATTACGCAGTTATTATCTTTTTGTTCACCTACTCACATTTCAATTAAAATAAGCTCTCAGTTTCTCGTGTTATTGGGAATGTTTGCTTAATAAATTACAAATGTTACACTATTACCACTCCATTGGTTTTTTAAAACTCTCAAACGACGACCGCAAATACATACCTTAATTTATTGAAAAGGAAAAGTGTTAATTAAAATCTCACACATTTTCAAAAATAAAAAATTGAATGAACAGGCCAGGACCTGAACTCGGGCCCCCCGGTTCTGCAAGCAATCTTCGTAGCACCTTAACTACATGACGACACTCCCCGCTGTTGCTTATACAATGTTTCACATATTAGGATGTGTTGACGAGTGATACTTGTTGAGTTTTACTTGCTGATAACAGGAATGCAGTAAAAAGTACGATTTCGCAAAATCGGTTTCGAAACATTTTAATAGTAAAAAAACACGATTGCATTGCAGTTTTGTATTTCAAACCATTCTTTAAAATTGTAAATATTGCTCGCACTTTTGCACGAAAAATGCCAACACTTCAAAAAAAGCCTACATGACTGTTATGCAAGAACGAATTTATGGACAACAAATTTCATTTGAGAGAAAAATCTCTGTTTTCAATTTTGTAGTTGTAGGAAGACCCCCCAAAAAGTTCAAACTTTTGCAATTATCGAAAATTCAGAGTTAACCGTGAAAATTGGAACTATGTCATCTTTCTAAGTGCATTTTACTCTACTCTTACAAGAAAATTAGGAGCCGGATTTGAGAAAATTTTGAAAATATCCGACAGGCTTCATGTAAAGTATCCCCAAATTTCAAAGATTTTTCAAAATTTCCAAGCTTCACCTACAGCCATGAAAAACATGGGTTTCTTCAATTAGGAAAGGATCGTGCGTGTGGTTTAGGCGCTAGTAGTGATCACAGACGGACGGTTTGGATAAAACCAAGTTTTCGACTCCAAAACGTGTATTACCGTTGAAATCGCGAAATCGATTTTCCGCTGTATTACGTAACTTTCTCTATTCTACGTATACGCACGAATATACTACGTATATACGTCACATACGAATATACTACATATGTTCGTGCGTACACGAGAAAGTAAAAACGAGGAGTACAAGTTTTGTTTTGCGCTGATATGTCGAATTATCATAGCTCAAAATGCATCTAAAGTTATAACAGCAGTTCCAAAAAGTGAGATACAAAAAAACAGTACTGAGAATTTTCTGCATTACTGACTGTCATTTCAAGGTGAGTTTATTTTTTATATACATGATTCATATTGCAAAATACGAATATATTTATCTAATCAAGAAAAAAGGAGTCATTTGTCACAATCTGGGCACAACGTTGTGTAAAGGTCACAACTTTCACATCAATTACTTAAAGGTTCAAACCTTCCCTCATATTTGACTTACGTAAATGATGACAGTAGTGACAAATATCGAATGCGTGGGGAATACATGAGCCCAAGACCCCAAATGTAAAACGCATTTTCTCGGAAGCTCAGTGGTCAGAGCAACTGGTCGTAAATCGAACGATGCGGGTTTGATTCCTGTCCGAAGGGAATTACATCTTTAGTACTCAATTAATACGATTATCAGGTCACAATATGGATATCACTAACGAACGGGATAAACATTTCATATTTCATTTCCCATAAACAGTGACATAGTGGTGACAAACTTTTTTGGAAGTGAATGCAAAATGTATGTCAAAACGGTCACTATCTTAATTGCAAGCGAGGTTAGGTTAAATTCTTTATAACAAAATATAAATAAATACACATTTGTATAAATATTTGTAATAAAGCGGGATAAAACTCCTGCGAACTAATTACACATTATATAGTATAAACGTTCAGCAAAGATCTTATAAGCAACAAATAAATACACGTATTTTCCGCTAAACACTCTTATCTTTTAATTCTAAGACTTAGACAGAACGCGGAACAGAAAAAAAAGGCATCGCGCAGAACTCGATCCTCCGTACCTCCGATCTAAAACCCGAAGTTAAACGATTTCAGCTACAAAGAGAGTTATTAGTCTTCCAGAAATCTGCAAGCCTTAATGTATCTATGAATACGAAATATTTTTTTCTGTAATTTCTCCATTTTCTCTGAGAGTAACATTTTAAACGTAATAGAAATCATATTCTCTAAACATATTCGTTCTCAAGCAGTACAATTTCTGGAAAATGCAATATTAGGGCATTTTATCCCGGAAATTTTGAGATCCCAAATTCACACCTCCTTGTTTTTTCCTATATTGAGACTAAATGACAGGTGATTTGGGCGTTGGATCACCTACACAAACATGGCGAATAATCATTGGATATAACTTAATTAAAATTACTTATTTTCTTTGTGAAAATTGGGGCTGAATGAATGCTGACCACTTAGTCTCTGTCTACCCCGCACTAAAGATATGCCGTATCAAACCATTGTTTATTTAAAAATGGAGATAACAACAAAAAAATATTGATTTCTTTCACATGACCACGTCAAATCGTACTTTATTATGTTTTGGAGGTAATACATTTTGGTATGTTGCTCCACCTACCGAAGACTTAAATTAAACATTTTAAGAAAAACCATAAAAGAAATACAATTATCAATTGTTACAAACAATTAGGGGATGCGTTCTGTTAGCATTTATCACAAAGGCACAAACACAACATGGTAATTTTAATGAGTTCGTAATAGCCTCTAAGGAACTTTGTTAAACGTGTAAAAAAGACATATTCCTTTCTCAATTGTTAAAGGAACAAGGAAATTACATTTTTTACAAAATTTTATAATAAACCCAGAGACTTGTTAAGGATTCTGATTATCTCTAGAACTGTTAAATAGGTAAATTACTAGTGATTATACAACTTGGTACAGACTTTTTCATATTATTTCTAACGATTACATAAAAATATGATAATGATATTGCAATTGAGACACTGTTAATATTTTAGCTATCTCTTCCAAATTTCGTTTCGTCACAATGCTTGGAATACAAGATACCAGCACACAGTCTAAATATAATCACATTAGCGTTTACAAAAACAAGTTTGTTCCTCCTTGCAAGAATTTTGGAATGTCTCTCTCGTGATGACAGTGATTAATGTGTTTCAGGCATCAGGTTAAAAAACAAAACAAAAAAAAAAAACACACCTATTCGGCAGAATTTGATCTGGCGTCCATTCCTCTATCTACTACGCGTTTAATCCACGGAACTATCACAGAGGTACCTTATAGCACCGATGATCGGTATTGTAGAATGAATTCTATCTTCAAATTTATGGTTCTTATGACATACTACATTTACTCCAGTTTACAGCAAACTCACATTCTTGATAAGAATGCAAAATCATTAGCGCGATACTATTCTATAGTTGCTTCTAGTTAGAAATATTTCGATTCGAATGCCTATTGTGTAGGGCTTGCATAAGCTTCTATCCTGCGAAGTGCTTATCTTGCCCTCTGATCTTCAAGGTGATCTCCCATTACGCGATTAGACTGAACTGTAACTCGTCGGGAAAAACCAGTCTGAAATAAGAGAACCGCGTAGAATTAAGCAAATAACTAAGTGATTTTTAAAACCAATTAACACAACTAAGAGAATTACCTGTCAAATTTGCATTCGTTATTCATGAAAACTTGTAACCTAAAATTGAATGATATAATGCTAACAATATTTTAATTACCTGCAAATAGTTGATTGATTGCTTCTTAAAGAAATTATAATGCTTATAATGTAAACAACGATGTAGTTGTACTACAACAGCACATACTTTCTTCTCTAATTTGTTACTGCTCCGCAATATTACACTATTACATGAATTGGGAAAAGAGTTTTCAACCAAAGTGTTTGAACCGCTTTGACCGGAAAGCTTTTGAACCGCTTCGACATCAAGACCGCCTACAAAGCTCCTACAAAACTCGGACAAAACCTCGTGCGTGTGAAGATCGCATACCGCCTCTCATGTCATCAGGGTATATGGATCCCATGCAGCTGCGGCAGCAGTTACATCGGCGAGACAGGACGGACCATAGAGGAACGACTCGAGAGCATATCCGCCACTATAAGTACAACAACACTGAAAAGTCGGCCGTAGCCCTCCACGCATGGAAACTGGCCATGCCATTTTATTTGATGACACCTGCCTCCTAGCCAGAGAAGACCGCTGGGAACGAGAAGAGTAAAGGAGGCAATAGAAATTATTAAACATCCCCAAAACCTAAACGCTGATAAAGGCCTACGTCTGCATGACGCCGGGAAACATCTTTTCACCTGACCGAGACCCGGCACGGGGCCCTGCTCCATGCCGTCCGATCACGCGCGGTGCGCCTCCCCACCCCGCCCGGGGAGCCTATCCCTGATTGGCCGTTGCACTCTCTCGCATTGGCTGATCATCCGGCCTATCAGCGAACGAGAGAAACTGCTTATAAACCCATGCGCAGCCCACCTCCGAACAGTACTACGCCCTGAGGAAGGTTGCAGAATGGCGACCGAAACGTTGGCACCTGTGCCCTGGACGCGGCGTCTCCGTTAATCATGACTCCGGCCGCGGAAGCCTACGCCTCACTTGACCAACCTCTACGGGAGGAAACATTAAACTCACTCGTGGGTTCTCTAATCTACGAGACAAACGAAAACGGAAGCTGAGCCAGCTCGCTTTCCTCCAGCGGCAGAGATGAGGACGTGCTTCCGTCCTTTCTCGAAATCCGTCACCAGACTCAGACTCAGGCGGCACTACGTATTCTCCGTAGAACGGGCTTCGCTCTCTACGCGAGAGGATCCGCTATACCAGGATGCAACTTTCTAACATCGAACGAAAATTGTCAAAATTCACTTAATGCTGGCAGGCAGTCTTAGTAGATCTGATTGGACCGCACTTGATACGGTTTCGGCGGATTCGCGGAACGGGTACTTGAATTAGCCAGAAGCAAGCAAATTCGCAAATTCGACAAACTGAAGGCGAAACAACATCCTGAGGTTTTCGGGTGGAGGCAACTAGTACGGTCGTCAACCTTACGGACAAAGAGCTCAACGACGCCACTATGTCTGTATTGAGCAAGGGCCTCAATTTCGCGCCCGTACCCGAACGTGTCCCTAACGCGGATATTGTGGCAGCGGTGGAAAACGCGGTCTTCAAACTGCCTGCGGACCAGGCCGACTACATCCGCAGAGAATCGGCTCGCTTCTAGCCCATGCTAAATTGCCACGAAATAACTTGCCACGCGAGGAACGTGTAGCGCTGCGAGAACTACGGACGCGTGAGGACATCGTTGTATTACCTGCGGACAAAGGTAATGCTACGGTGGTCATGAACACCGTCGACTACCACTCTAAAGTGGAAGCGTTATTGGCAGATCAGACCTATACTGTCCTACTAAGCAATCCCGTACGGAAGCTGAGAGAAGAGGTCGGGCACGGATAAAAACGCGGCCGTTATAGAACCTGAAATCAAACCCACGCTAAAACGTGGCAACAGCTGGATTCCCAGACTCTATGGTCTTCCCAAGATTCACAAGCCTGACGTGCCGCTGCGCCCATCGTGAGCGCTATCAACTCCCCACCCACCCCCTTGCCGCTATGTGGCCGACAAACTCAGCCCTTGACCGACGACATCAAGTCATCTGTCAGAATTCGCCCACCTTATTGACATTCTCAAGGAGCAACGCATAAATGGGAAACTGGCCATGCCATTTTATTTGATGACACCCGCCTCCTAGCCAGAGAAGACCGCTGGGGAACGAGAAGAGTAAAGGAGGCAATAGAAATTATTAAACATCCCCAAAACCTAAACGCTGATAAGGCCTACGTCTGCATGACGCCTGAAACATCTTTTCACCTGACCGAGACCCGGCACGGGCCCCTGCTCCATGCCGTCCGATCAAGCGCGGTGCGCCTCCCCACCCGCCGGGAGCCCTATCCCTGATTGGCCGTTGCACTCTCTCCGAATTGGCTGATCATCCGGCCTATCAGCGAACGGAAGAACTGCTTATAAACCCGTGCGCAGCCCACCTCCGCGCGGTATAGGATTCAGGCTACCTGACCGCCGAGGAGGACGGACGCGCCGAGGAAGAGCTCCTGCTACCTGGGGATCCGGCCTCGTGGACGACCAGCCCTTCTAAGGGCTAAAGAGCAAAAGTGAAGGAGGCTAGGCAGTAGCCTACAATAGCCTTTTAAGGGCTAAGAGCAAACAGCCGTAGCGAGGCCTCGCGGCCATCATGTTCGCCAGTCCGTCGCCCGGCGGGAGCCTTCCACACTCCTTCGGAGGTGGAAGCGGCGACCGCGGACGCACGCAGCGGCGAACGCCGAAGCGTTTCGCGTCGGCTCCGATCGACGGAGCGCATATGCGCTAACAAGCGTCCTGTTTCTGTCCGCAGGACCACGGACGGAAGCGGGCCATCCGGCCTACGCCGCAACGCCGCCTCCGCGGCCTCACATGGGCGCCACCGCGGCTGCGCCGCGGCGCCGCCGACGCCTACGCCGGCGCCTACGCCGACGTCGCAGACATCTACCACGCAGACGATGCTGCCGGACCAGCCGCCTTCGGACCGGACCGCGGCGATGCCGAAGAGGAGGACGACGAGGATTCACCTCGTCCGCCGGCAACGGCGCCCGCCGCCAATATTAGTATACGGTAGCGGAGACGTGTTCTCCTTGGAGGCGCTGCGTGGGTGTGTGGTGACCGGTCGCTGCTGAAGCGACCGGCAAGCTCGCGCCTCCGCACGCAGACAATGGAGGACTACACGGCCTCCGTCTCGCTAGCTAGGAGCGATCGACCGAGTACCACACGTACTCGGTCGGTAATGCGCGGAAGTTGCGGGTAGTAATCCGCGGCGTTCCGCCAGTACGGATGAGACTACGCTAACCGCCGCCTCGGGCGGTCTCCTATGCGTTCCAGGTGGAGAAGGCGGAACGCATCAAGAGCAGGAAGCCAGGGCGCTGAGGACGGCCACTCCCGCTCGTCCTCCTGACGCTGCTCGACGAGCCGGCGCAGAGGGCATCTGCCAGAGAGCTACGCGGGCTCTGCGTCGCGGTGGGCGGTATCGGCCACCGCGAGGACCAGTGCAGTGCCGCAACTGCCTTGACTTCGGTCATGTGCAGCGGCACTGCGCCGCCACCCGCGCTGTGGGAAGTGCGGCGTTGCGCCCGACACGGCGGCCTGCCCCTCGGGACAATCCGCGCGTGGAGGACCGGCGCTGCGCCAACTGCGGCGGCGACCATCACGGCGCGATATCGGGGTTGCCCTGAATATCGCGCCGTTGTTTCAGGGCGACGAGGCGCAGAGGCGGCGAGAGGCTCGCCGCAACCAGGATCGGGCCCGCCGGGCCAGGATTCAGCAGCGCCGCGCATCGAGCGCGTCCAGCGCGGAGACGGCGGCACGCGCCTCCTCACGGGACGCAGCGCCGCCGCGCCGCCGCAGCCCAACGCCGCAGCCCAACGCCGCAGCGCAGGCGCTCCTGCAGCGCACGCCGCGCCGCGCTCACCGCCGCCGGGCCCCCGCCGCCAGCGGCGCACCGCAGCAACGGCGGCCGACGCTGCCGCGCCGCCGCCGCATCGAACCCACCTCCTCCATCCGCCCCGCAATTCGCCGTCTTCGTCGCTCTCGTCGACGTCTCGGCAGTTGACTGAGACGCAGCGGAGGACGTGAGACGGATGGATTTCTCCGTCCCACTCAACCGCCGACCGCATCCACTTCATCAACCGGGCGGCGGAGGATCTCGCCCTAAACGGCGTCGATCTCCGCACGCCACCTCCGTCATTACCGCTCCGTCACCGGTCACCCCGAGCGCGTGGCCTAAGCTGATTCTGCAGGCAGTCATGCGACTGCTGCTCCTCCACTCGGAAGAGGCGCGAATCAGCTGGGCTCGTCGGTCAGGCCACGGCGGCTCCAATCCCGCCCCGCCGCCCGTGATGGCTTATAACGCCTCACAAACTTCTATTTCAGCTGCTCCAGATCGCCTCACGCTCGCCTTTGGAACTGCAACAGCGAGTTAGCAGGAACAAAGCAGGCGGAGCTCGCCGCATTCGCCGCGAAGCACAAAATTTCAATTCTGTTGCTTGGCGAGACACATTTGCAGCCAATGCATCGCTTCTCTTTGCCTGGTTTTCTGTTACAGGACCGACAGATCAGCACGACTTCCACGCAAATCTGGGCGGAGGAACAGCAGTTCTAGTGAGACGCGACATCGCACATCACGAAACTGTTCTGCCTTCTTTTCAGTCCCTGGAGGCCACGGCGATTCAGGTTCAGACGAAAGCGGGTCCGCTGCGCATCATCTCGGCCTCATTCCGCCGACGTGCAGCGCTTCTCTAGTACGGAGCGACCTCGACGCCCTGCTGGAACCTCACGTCCGCGTTCCCACCTTCCTTGCGGGCGATTTCAACGCGAAACACCCGGCTGAATTCCACCATCTCACCTGCGGCCGCGAGTTGAAAACTTTGCGGATGCGCACGGCTACGAGGTGATAGGGTCCTCACAACCCACCCACTTCCTGTCAACGCGGGACGGCCTGATGTTCCGACATCGCTGTCACTCGCGACATTGACAAAACATCCTTCTCTCCACTTCCTGCGAACTCACCCAGATCACCTCCCAGTCATAGCCGAGGTGGGCGCGGTGGCCGCTTTCGATCTCTGCACTTCCACCCGCCGCAGACGAACTAACTGGCTTCTTTTCAGAAGGAACTGGAGAAGCGCCTCCCGGAAGCGGAAATCATCTCGGACCGCAGCAGATCGAGCAAGCGCAAAAAGCTCGCGGATTCTATTTCAGATAGCTTGAATGCGGAGCCTTCGCCGGGCGACACGAGCAGCAAACCCAGGAACTCCCCAGAATAGTCGCCTCATCCAGCGCAAAAACAGGCGCGCAGGAGTGGCAGCGACGCGACATTCGGCCGACAAGCTTCGTCTGAATAGCTAAGGCGGCGTGAGACGACGCCTTAACTGGAATACAGAAACACAAAGGGGGAAACCTACTTGAAGCTGTCGCCGAGGATCGCTCTGCTGGCAACTAACGCGAGCTCTCACAAGGTCTTCTGTTTTCGTGCCGCCGCTGCGACGCGAACGGCGACAACGTGGAGGCGACCGAGGACAAAGCGGAGCTTTGCGACGCACTCGAGTCGCAATTCCGGCCTGTTGAGGAGCAGCCTTCGCGGAGCACGCAGAAAGTGTGCTTTGCAGAGCAGCAGGCCTTACACGCCCCCGCAGACGAACCGGAGCTCACGGACGCCGCGGAAGTAGCGGAAACCATCGCCGCGCTACGGAGCGGAAAAGCGCCAGGACCGGACGGCATCACAAACGATGTCCTTCAAAAAGCCCGCGTAGTGCCATTAACAACATCGTGTTGCTTGTTTAACGCAATTTTCATGTTTCAGATATTTCCGGCGCAATGGAAACGTGCTCAACTTTCCAAACCTGGAAAGGATGAGAGCTGCCAGCAGTCATATAGGGCCATTAGCCTGCAAATACGCTCGGCAAACTTTTGAGAAAATTCTCCTTAAGAGAATTTTAAAATTTACAGAACAGCACGATTTAATTAATAATGAACAATTTGGTTTCAGGGCACACATAGCACCACCATCAGCTAGTGCGCATAGTTGACAGAATTCGCGCAACTTTAACGAGCGGCGATTCACTGGCGGAGTTTTCCTAGATGTCGCCAGGCTTCGACAAGGTTTGGCACGACGCCTCCTCCAAATTAATTTCCGCAACTTCCAACTTCATTGTCCACATCATCCACTCCTACCTCGCGAACAGATCGTTCCAAGTGGCGATTCTGAACGCAAAATCTACCACTGCCGCATTCGGGCGGAGTGCCACAGGGAGTATTCTCTCTCGGTACTCTACCGCCTGTATGGCAGATATCCCAACCTCCCCAGACCGAACTCGCCATGTATGCAGACGACACGGCTGTAATAGCCACGTCAAAAAGATCCGACCTGCTCGTTAAATACTTGATCAACATTTACTCCAGATCCAGGAGTGGCTGCGGCGCTGGCGCGTGAAAGTTAACGTGGAGAAGAGCACGGCGGTGCTCTTACACGTAAATATAAATACGCTACGCCGCGGCCACTCGCGCTATGTAATTACTCATTGAATGGCGCGCGTACCAAATACCTAGGTATCACGCTCGATCGCGCTTAACTACGGACTTAAGCGGACGCGACTCTAAAAACGCGTGGCAACGCCTGGGCATGCTGCGAAGCTTATTGCATAAGCGGAGCAATATCCACAGCGAACAGCCTGCTTCTTTATAATGTAATGATTCGGCCCATTATGACTACGCCTGCCTAAGTTGAGAATCGCGGCGCATGCGCATTTACAGAAGCTGCAAATAGTTCAAAATGCGTGCCTACGAAAAATTCTTTGGCACCACTTTTCATTAAAAATACAGAAATTCACTCAGTTTTAAAATCCAATTCTTAGAAGATAATTTTAAAGAACTAGCAAAAATTTCTTTCAAATTAGACCAATCAAACAATCAATTAATTGTAACTTAGCCTGTACGAGCTGGACACTTCGGCAACGTACAAACGCCCGCGAGATATGATAGAATAAAACGGGCTTAACGCCAATACTGGCAAGAAAATTGCGGTAAACAACGCCGCGCGCCGAACGCTATTGTCATTTCTGACCATGTTTTCTCCATTTTTCAGATCAGCCATAGATGTCCGCAAGGATAGGATGGCTCCACAGCAGGGAAGTGGCTGCATTGCACTTAGCGCCACACGGAACTGTGCTGTATAGCAGAGCGGCTCCGCGCAGTACTACCTCCTGAGGAATGTCGAGAATGGCGACCGAAACGTTAGCACCTGTGCCCTGGACCGGCGTCTCCGATAGCCAGTTAATCAATCAGTTTTCAACCAGTAAGATCTCTATTTTCAATTTTGTAGTTTTGAAAAGTTAACTTTTTTCAGTTTTCAAAAATATATGGAGTTCGTCGAAAATGGGACCACCAGCGCCTTGGTGAGATAGTACAGAACGGACGATTCTGGTCGTCATAATGATGCACGACAAAACCGGCCCTTTTTAGGGCCCCTAAGTATTTTCAAAAATTATATTAATTACATAATATTGGACATATTACTACTGAAATCACACCATAACAGAAGAAAAAAAATCCCCTTCTGGATTCGAACTCACAACGTTAGCAAGCCGACAGGGTACCTATTTAACTATTCGGTTAACTATTCGGCTAAAGTGGTTTCTGTTTCAGTTATCACTTAAAAAAGTAGTTAAAGATAATAAAACCTATAATAAATGGAACATAATCGTTTCAATATATTTTTTTCGTTTTCAGAGGTCGATTCTTTTTAAGTTTAAATATATTGAAATATATAATATAATATACAAATGTATAATATAGGGAATAATATAATTATATTTTAATAGAATGCGAACTTTTCTCTATAGAAAGAAAGTACAAGATTTTTACTTTTCCTCATGCGTACTTCAGTACCACATTGTCATAATAAAACTGGAAAGGGACTTGCAATTATTTTAGAAGAGCCTAATGTCTAGAAGTAGGACAGTTTTAAAGAATTCTACTGATGCTAAAACAGTGCGTACTTTCTCACCCGTATTTTCACGGAAACTTATGTGGAAAATACTAAAATTTTCGAAAAATTGCACATGATCTTATTTTAAAATCTTTTCTTTAAGGAATAGGTTTCATCAAGGGAAAAATCTCAAATTTCAATATTTTACTTGTTGGAAGACTTTCGAAAAATCAGTTTTCAACGAACATGAGACCTGTACTATTCTCTTAAATGCACTTCCCACGATCCAACAATAAAGTGTAATAAAAAATTATGAAGCCATTTGTTTGAACATTTGAAAAATGTCCCAGAGGTTTCATGTAAAGTACCCTCCCCCCTAATTGAATATCGGTTTCGAACTCAAAGGGCTACATCAGCCAGATCGATTAGGGAGTATCAATTTTGGTGAAAATCGGCTGAACGGTTTAGCCGCTAGCGCTGTTCAGGGACGGACGGACAGACATTTTGCCGTCAGTCGATTTTTCGCTATCAACCACCCACAAAACATGGATCCTGGCTACACCACGATTTGGAGGATTTTTTTTCTAAATTTAGCAAGTGGATTTATCCATTTTTCGTCACAAGGGCCTTGTAATATGCGTTTTTCTGCAGAAAATTCGTCGTTTTTTCGCGCAGCATTACGTAACTTTCTCTACTCCTTAGGGAGAAAGTTAAATTGATCAATATATGAGAAAATTTAGATTATGCGTTCACGGAAAATTTTTGTGCTTTAACTGCAAAGCAATTTTCAAAATTTGGAAAACATTTATACAATTTTTTATAACTTCATTTGTCGAATTAGTTATACCGAGAAGAAGAGTCAAGAGTTCATGAGAAATTTGAAACAGATTAGTAATTGTAATGTTGAAAAATCCCAGAGATATTAATAAAATGTGACATTTACTACAGTATTTGCAATAACGGTATTGTGTATTCGAATGAAAAGTGTAAAGTAAAAAAGAAAGAGTTCGTTTTCAGAAAGTTTCAATAATGCAATATGAGCATAATGTAACATACCCTCCAGAAATATTGGATTCTTATTGAATTCAGAATCCCAATCAACTTACTAGTATAATATCAATTTTGAAAAAGAATACATAGATTTAGAAGTCAATAATGTTTTAATTTTTTGCGGTACCGTGCGTAGGGCCCTTTTCCTACAGGTCCTTTTCCTACAACCAGTCTAAAAATAAATGCATGTTCGCAGAGTGTTTTTGGAAAAATATTTTTTGGAGTTTATGATTTCAAAAGCCGAATTTTCCTTCAAAACCCCTAAATACCATTTTTATTTCTTTTATTCGAGAATGTAAAAACACTGTAAAATATTTGAAGTCTTAACTCAATATTAGGCCAATTATTTTCCGTCACTATTCCTCAGCTTAAAAACTATGGAAATATTGTAATGAAAGAACATTCATAAATTCAGTGGCACTCAGTTTAATATAATTTGTTCATTTCACCAACGAAATAGAGAAAGTGTGAATAAAATAGGTATTAGCTACAATTAATATCATTGTAATATTGTAGGAAATCTCTAAAAGAGTTGAAATATTAAGTTATAAATACTAATCGAATTAGCTGACAATATATGAAAATTTAATTTTGGATTAAATAAATTTCCATTTTATAATACTATTTTGTCCAGGGAAATAAAGTCCTTAGGTTTTATGGGACAATGATTATTGAAAGTCCGTACTCAAATATGTGAAATTTTCTTTGATAATTAGAAGTTGTTGTTTTTTGTATATATTTTTAATGTCTCTTTTCAACTACTAGGTCATATAACGGCCATTGTGATTTTTTATCTTTGGGGTTTTTCTGTAGGGAGAAAACGTGAGGACATCACGAACACACACATCTATGTCCGAGGCCTTTCGAACCCAGGCAGCTAGGGCCTGGTCGTCCATTTCTTCTTTCTCTCCTTGTAAACCTTTGACATCATATATCCAACATCAAATACATCGAAGATATCGCTTAATTATCCATCATTTGAATTACGTTTTTTCCTGTGTCCCTGGCCACGTGGGGATAAGTGGAAATGAAACCGCTGACTAGGTAGTAAAGATGGCCTCGAGGAAGCCAGAAAGACATCTTTATAGTAATATCTGCTCTTACTACCAAGATTTTTATCCAACGTTGCATTTTGAGTGCAAACAGAGTGGCAGAACTCCTTTCAAACTCACAAGGATCATAAGACCCTTGTCGTGGTCATCCCGTGGCTCTAAGCCCGAGGCGAGAATTGTTATTCACCTTCGGATCGGGCACTGCCACTTCTCGCACGGACATCTCGCGCAGTTACCCACCCCCTATCCCCCAGAAACGAATAACAGACCTTACTGTAAAGCATGCTCCTGTGCACTGCGATAATGAAAGAGCCGAAGAAGGCATAGCTTGTCGACTCTAGAGGAGATGCTGGCTACTGTCCTCCGCAGACTCTTTCAACTTTCTTAGAGGGATTACAACAGTAATTCACAATTGATAGTCAGGCTTATAAATCAGTAAACACTTTTAATATTTTACATACTTTTAATATTATTCCAGAAAAAAGAGTAATAGTTTCAATATTGTCAGTCTGTAGGATTGATTGGCGTTCACGGATATATTTTGTACATGACTAAAGAATATGGATAATTGACTGTTGTTCGTTGCATGATTAACATTTTAAGGAAGCTGTGTTATTTAACAGATGTAAGTTATCTTAGTGTGTTCAGATTTGATTCGAGAAAGTGCCACTTGATCTTTGCGATTGAGTTTTTTGTAGTTTCTTAGTTAACGAAAGTCATGAATCATTAAAAATACTGTTTTGTCTGTCTATTTAAAAAGAAAATCAGAGATGTAACATACTTGCGGAAATAAAAAAGTTTTATTTCATAAGGCTACGGCGTCTCCTTTCAAAATTTTCAGTGAGGCCACGCCCCGGCCCCCTATCGCACGCCAATGTGGATTATCGAATATGTTCAAAAATGCTTTAAAAACTTCAGTTTCCCTGATCCATTGAGCAAATGCTGAGATGGCCCCTTGTTTTGCCTCTGGACATAAATGTAACTTCATTTTCTGTGCACGTTTATTCCGAAGGACAACATGGATAACAGCCAAACATTTTTGCTTATTTATCCTTGGAAATAGATTTTATTACATGGGAGTTTTTTTTCAAAATTTAAGTAGTATATGATCTAGTGTAGGGATCACAGAATTTTGAAAAAGGCCACACAATTCACTTTTCCCCATAGCACGTCATACACAGTTTTAACGGTTTTTTGACGTAAAATAAATAAATAAATAAATAAATAAATAAGTAAATAAATAAATAAATAAATAAATTCGTAAGCACATGGTAAATGTTTGATTGTAACTAATGAGCAAACAAATGTGTATTAATTATACACAAATCCTATCTCTGATCATCAGTCCCATCATTAAAATGGTCTTTGTCCTGAAATACTTTGGTACCAGATCTTGGGTTCGGCATGTGGAAAACGGTTATGGAAAAAGCTGGAAATGGTACAGAAGAGACGGGCACGAAGTAATTTCTTTATACAAGAAGTTGCTTTAATTCGTTTTCATTTATTAATTCTTTTACTACTTTGTTTGTTTCACGGAATAAACAGTAAAAATGATACTAAGTGACGCGTGGAACAGAACATTTACATTACGTACTACACTTGAAAAGCTACATTAATAAAGCGTATGTATTATTTGAAAGGTTTATAAGTGATTATGTTTATAATCAGATTGCTACAGTAAACTCGCAAACAGTATGGTTTTCTATGAATTTCACATTTATTATAGTAGATTACTATTAACAGAAAATCCATCAATTGCAATTACACTAAACACTCTCATATCAAAGCTAATGAAAGTTTTGAAAACTTACAATGCGATTACTTAGCATGCAGCTACATTTGTTTTGTATGACACTGAAGAATCGATGGCAACATCGACTACAAAACAAATGTTTCTAAACATCGATGCTCAACAATAAAACATCGACTCAAAATCATCGATGTCATTGAACATGGATGTTTTAAAAAAATCTAGATAAGTAATCATTGATGTTCACTAGGGGGGATTT
The DNA here is from genome assembly GCA_964035755.1 of Teleogryllus oceanicus. Lineage (NCBI taxonomy): Eukaryota > Metazoa > Arthropoda > Insecta > Orthoptera > Gryllidae > Teleogryllus > Teleogryllus oceanicus. The sequence goes on from CAXIVR010000010.1 coordinate 17,685,484, forward strand.
AATATCAAAGGAGTCTCGTTTATTAATTTTTAATTGAGATTTATCTGACAAAACAATGTCAAAAAACATAAGGCTAAATAACGAAACTTTGATTATCTTCTTCGATAATTCAAAAATAATACAGGCTTCTTTATTGACGAAAAATCTACTATATTTATTTTTCATTCTTTTTCACTTTGGTCTGAGAAATATTGAATTTATGGGTATCTAAAAATTATAACAGAATTTTGTTATGAAGCAAAATTTGTATTTAAAAAAATATTAACCACGTAAAGCATCGAACGCACAACATCGATGTTAAAAACATCGAATTTAAAATGTCGATGTTAAAAAATCGATGTTATAAAAATATGGATATTGTGAAAGCAGACATCGCTGTCGCATGCCTACACTGAAGTACTAACTCCTCTTGGGGTCTTTTAGAACACTTGTTAATTTTTTGGTGATTTCTTCATTTTCAGGTCTCAGTGCAGGTAGGTTCCTATGCCTAAACAGCACCTTCATGATTTGAACATTTAAATTTCATAAACTTCTTCGTTGTGAATAGTATAACATTTGAATGCTACAGTTGCGGACTGTAACTAGTAACCGTAGTTTTTGATATCATACAATGTCTTATAATTTCCTTCGAACTACCTTCGTACGTTTCTCTAGCACATTTCATCATAAACTGGTACATAAATATTATTTGTTAACATAATATTCTGCTATGTAAATTATATTTAGTCATATTAATTACATAATTTTGGTTAAAACTGTGATTGCATTTTAAAAATGTAAATTAGGCTGAAAGCTCATTTTTAATCCAAATAGATCTCCTGATCTTCCAGATTAATTTCATTTGCAGAATCCACGGACGTGGATACGTAAAAAGAGGGATCCAAAGGCTCCCGTGCAGGCGGCGAGGTCAAAATTTGTGATTGTATTAGATGTCGCACTCCGTCGGTGTTAGCCACGTGGATGGGGATCTCCCCATCATTATTCGCAATGTTTGAAACGGCTCCCTTTAGAAGCAGCTTCCTAACAATTAGCTCATGCCCATTCCTTACAGCACAATGCAAAGGAGTGTCCCCCTTTTCGTCCCCCTTGTTGATGTCAGCTTTCTGCTTCAGAAGGACGTTCACGCAGGGTCCTCCGTTGGCCGAGGAAGCGGCCACGTGCAAAGCAGTCTGCCCTGCGGAATCTACAGCGTCGATCTGCATGCGGCCCTTGGTGAGCAGAGCCAATAAGACTTTGCTGCGTGCATGCTTCACCGCAACGTGCAGAAGGGTGTTGCCCTCTTCGTCCCGGAAGTTGGAATCGGTGGCCATTTCTAAATAATTTACGACGTCATCCATTCTTCCGTATTTCACGGCCGCGAGAAGCGCTGTTTGACGGCGATCCAAAGGCCGGGGAAAAGAGGGCGACTGGAAAAGAGGGCGACTGGGTTGGGTGACCGAGTCGGGGATGGGCGTTTTCAGAGTACCGTCGCTCTCAAGAATTCGCTGTTGCTTCGACGGGGTCACCGAACTCGAGTCTGCGAACGGCGGCCCGGATCGCCTCAAACTTTCCATCTTTGGTTTTAGCTCTGGAGTGGTCATGCGTTGTTGATCGCCGACTGGGAAACTTCTTGACGACTGTTCGTCGGTAACGTTCGACAATTTCTTCTTTTCCTTCGAGAACGTCTGCTCCAAGCTCTCTATTCTCTCTTCCATCCGTTTTTCCATCTGTTGTATCTGGCTGTTTGTCTGCTTCACCAAGTTCGCTAACTGCCTCTCAGCGTCACGTCTCTTCTTGCTGGCAGTGCTGGCGACCTGCTGCCAACGATTCACCGCCTGCGCCAAATTCGCCATGGCCGCCGCCGCCGCCTGCGCCGCCTCCATGGCCGTCGCTGCCCCCCCCCCCGGCCCCCCACCGCCTCCGCCTCCGTCATCCCTGCGTCACTCATAGTCCCAGAGCCTCCTGCGCAACCACCACGACGCCGCCAAGACTCATCCAACTTCTGCTACAACATGTTCTATGTTTACTGAATCTTTGCTGTGTGCTTAGTGTTTACGGACCTGAAACAAAACACGTAATGGTATTGTTAATATCCTTTAACTTATGTACCTTATTTTGCTTAATTGAAACTTACAATTTTGGAATATTCCCGTGAATTTATAAATGCTATATAAGTCGATCGTACTTCACTGTTACGAATCACCTAATTTGAGGCATATGCAGAAGCAGTACTTCTAATAGTAATAAGATGTACAAAGTACATCGGCTAAATCCTCGAAATGTTATTTTTTATGTTAAGAAATATTCTAAATAACTTTGGGCAATAGAGACAAATAATCTAAAAGTATCATTTCATCAGTGCAATTTGCACTGATTGTTTTGTATTTCTCAAATTTACCATAAACATTTTCATATATTTCAAGAGATTTTACTGGAAACCATTGGCTTTTGCAAGAATTTCCGCAAGAACTTCACAATATTCTTTCATTTTGTACGAACAAATGAGTCTAACAACGATTATGCAATAGGAATTAGATACTCACTCTGTTTTGTTCATCTGACGTATTGACAACTGACTGTTACAATGCATCTTTTCATTTCAAAAGCAAGGAAAATTATAAAATATTTCAAATTTCCGTGTGATTCAGCAACGAACTAGTAAACCATAAAGTTTTGTATGCACCACGGGCGTTACTAGATATTTTTGCCCTTCAGGCCTCTGGCCCTCGGGGTTGGATGTTGCCCTCGGGGCCAAAACGTCTACTTAACGCCCTAGATTCATAAATTACTATTATTAGCCAGTACAAGCAATCATTGAGCGAAGTAGCTCAGGGCATAGCCGCTGACTTTGCATTTGGGAGGCCCAGGTTCAATTCCCGTGCCTGACATCCAGACTCGATCATCCAGGCGAATGCTGGGATGGTTCTACTAAAAGGCCACGACCGCGATGCCGAATTTGTTAACTGCTGTCACGAAGGTTAAGGGAATTCGAGACATCACGGGTTCGTGGTTGAGTGACCGACTAGGGACAATGGGATCTAACGGCACCGAGTTCACTTGCCCTTTACGGGACATAGATTCTAATGGCTGATTACAAAATTACGAATTATAAATTACAAGCAATCAAATGATATATGATACCATCACGATGAAAGAAAGAGGAATTTTTTCGAATCGGACTTGTAGAAAATATTTTGTGTGATCAAAATGACATAACATTTTTAACATAATAATTAGACCCCTCTAAATTTAAAAATACTCTCAAACAAAATTTCCTCAAGTAGGGAAGAATCTTGATATTCTGAAATCACCAATAATTTGATTTACAATTCGTTTCAACAGAAACATGAGTATTTTTTATAAAACTAAAATGCATTTGAAAGAGATTTTCAAAATCTTTTCGTAATACTGTACTGTTTCGTAATACTGTTCTTGCAACGAAGCAAACGAACGAAAAGTCACTTTTATCAACCAGAGTGCATTACGGACTTAATTGACCACTGCCTGTTAATAACAATCGAAACAAATGAGTCGTAAAAAATATGGCGGATGAGTACACTTATATACAAGAAATATCATTTCTTGGAGAAAGATTTTTACTTATGAGAAGATAGTAATATAAAACATCTTGAACGACACACGATCGATAACACTAATAAAAACACGGTAGTTTATTTGCCGTTTATCTGCCTAATGACGTTGAATACTAAACGGTAGGTACTTCATTTTTTGTACTTCGCTGTCAAATATACTTGGTATACTACATATCATTAGAAATATGAATTAATTAGCATCAATACATGAATTATTAATTTTGTATTACTATATAAATGTATAATTCATGATTTTCATGGAAGATCTAAAGAAGGGATGGACACAGTTTGACCGTTCGGGCAGTCTATTCTTTCTTACTCCGGCAGGCACGATCACTTATGTCTCAGTTACTGTAACAGAAAATGCTGTCTAGACACATTAACTATTACGTCAGACACCTTGTCGCATTTAACCACTTTTTTGCCCACTCCTACCACGCATCTTCATTCATGTTCTTACCAAATAGTAGAACCAAAATTATATTTTAATTATATTAAAGAACGCTATAACGTCGTCCTAAATAGCAATTTTCATTGCAAAATTTGAAGCCATTTTTAAGAAAATGGCGATTAAACATTACTGTAAATGCGAAATTTGAAGTTCCTTTTCACAGGAATGTATTGAGTTTTCAAAAAATTACATTTAAAGTACTTACAATAACAAATCCAATAATGTAAATTGATGGAAATGTGCATATTAATGGCGCGAGAGATGTTTAAAAAAAGTTACATTTGTGTAATTCTTGAAAAAACATAAGAATAGAGCAACATGGTATTGATGCTATCGGATAGGGTGCATTTGGTACTATCCATACCCTACTAAAAATTTAAAGAAACAAATTGGAGCTGTTTATGAGAAAATCTTGTTTTTCTTATTTTTTTAAAATGCAAATATTGCATGCACATTTGCGCGAAAACTATTAAATTTTCAAAAAAATCTACATGCCAGTAATGAAAGAGATATTTATGGTCAACAAACTGCATTTGTAGGAAAAATCTCTTTTAGGTGCTGTTTGTTCACATCCGACAGACGGACGAACAGACGGATGGACAGACGGACGGATGGATGGACGGTCGTTTTGAAAACAACAACAACAACAACACTTTTTCGGTATCAGGAGACCCCAAAAATTGTATTTCTGTTGAAGTCTCGAAATTGATTTTCCGCAGCATCACATAAGATTCTCTATACTACGTATATTACTCCAGTATATAAGATTTTTTTTTGCAAAAGGAATGCCAAAATGCCTATTAGATAGGAGTCCTAATCTCCTGTAACCCTAAGCAGTTATTCCTGCAGTACAAAGTACAAAGGGGAATTAAATAAAAAAATATACGTATGTATGCGAGAAAGTAAAAAACACTGGCATGAAGCTCGAACTTATTTCATTTTAAACAATTGCGTTAGCCTATTGTTGCTGATTGTGTTAAAGATAACAATATTCAATTCGCCCTGCTTCCTCGTTTGCCTATTTAGAACTAATAATTCTCTTTTACCTTGTATGAAAGTTTCATTTCTACTGTTTTAATGTGGTTCGAAGTATGATCCACGTTGTATAGTTACTACATTTAGACTGCAATATGTATTTCAATGAATTTACTTTCATGTTCATAAAAGTGTTTCATGCCAAGTATTTTTATTTGAAAATACCTCCACATCTGAATCAGAGACGCCCGCCATTTTCTACGACGTAACTTTGTTAGGGCACTCCCCCGTGCGTTGAGATTGGCTACGGCGATTTGTGAGATTCCGCCTGCGATGTTTCGTCATGAAACGTTTCGTCATGCTGTGCAAGCCGTGCACAATCTGAACCTATCCGAAGTCGGCCCCGATGAATTTTTGTTTCCAAAACTGTACGTGATTTCACATTTAATCGATTTCGCATTTTATTTCAGATTGCAAACTTTCAATAATATACTGCACCGACCGGTAAACACCCACTTACTAATTTTCTCAGTGTTTGGGTTCATTTCCCATTTTTAGCAATTGTTAAAAACGCGAAATCATCACAATCTCCAAAAAGAATAGGCTCGTCGCCAAGAAGAGCATGCGCCTTTAAGATTTTAGTTCAAATACGAGCGAAAAAAGAAAACATTTAAAGTGACGCACGAAAACTAAGATGATTCTTTTAACATGTGGTTCCGGGTAGTCGGTTACAAAAAAAGGCAATAAAGCGATCGTGAAATTTTGACCAAACGAACAGTAGGTGGAAACATAGATCTAAAACCAAAAACATTATCCATCTTTGGGTGTGCGAAGTCGGGCAAAAAGGAAGAAAGAAAAAAAAGAACTAAAATCGCATAAGCGGTCGTTTATAACTCACCGCAAGTAATGCTCCCGGCCAGCTCACAATGTCAAAGGCACTCTTCAACTTCAGCTTATCTGCTGCGCCCACATAGTCACGAGTTGACCGCCGTCGCTATCTGACTGCCTCGCCGTGCGATACAGAGATTACTCTGGATGAGAATAGTTTGTGTAGATGTGCAATTTGGAAGAGACATAAAGGCATTGGGATTGGCCCCATAATGGCGTCTAACTTTTTACACTCTCGCCCTTATGAAGGTGCTTACTGAGAAGAGAAAGTTATGTAATCGTGCACCGGAAAACGGCAAATTCTCGGCAGAAAAACTCTTATTGCCAGGCCCTGGTAACGAAAAAGTTGATAAATCCATATGCTAAATTTAGAAGACAGAAATCCTCTACCATATGGTGTAGCCAGAATCCATTTTTGTGGGTCCTTGATACTGAAAAATCGACTGACGACAAAACGTGTCTCACCGTCTTTCGGTACGATAGCGCTTAATCCATCCAGTCGATTTTCTCTTATATTAATATTCTCTGAACTATTACAAAAGCTTTGGAAGTTTCAAATGGATATTTTAATTTTTAACATAAAACCTCAAAAACATTTTCAAACGTTTCTCAAAAGTGGCACCAACTTTTGTGATTAAATGTGCAAATATTATACGCGTATAATATTTGTGCAAATATTATACGCGTGGCTGCTCTATCTGTGCATCCATCACAACAAAACATTGATTTGAGAGACTTCGATAAGTTATACAACTGAATGTAATATCATCTTAAACGTTACTTCGTTGCTTTCAACAAGCAGACCGATAAGAAAAGTGCGATCTAGAGATACTAGGGAGATGTAGGCGCTCTCTCTCTCTCTCTCACACACACACACTCTCTCTCACTCTCTCACTCACACTCTCTCACTCTCTCTCTCACTCACTCTCACTCTCTCTCTCTCACTCACTCTCTCTCTCTGTCTGGAGGAGAATTCTAGAGGTCGGCTGCTCTGATCGGCAGTTTTCCGTAGTTTCTCCGATCGACACAAGACAAATGCCGGGGCAGAACCGTAATGAACGGGCTACGGGCCGCGGGCGATCTTTCCTTTCTCTTCCTTGTCCTATCCCAAAACTCACTCTCGGATCATTAGAGATATTGGGGAGCGTGAATTACTCAAGAGGACTATTATGCTATATGGCATGTAGGAATCATCAAGTGACGAAGCTGAAACTCGAAAATCTCATGACCTAACCATCGTTAAAGAAATATTTAAAAAACTAGATATAAAAACCGAAGAAAACGTTGAATTTACTATTAGATTGGGAAAACTGAACTCAGATGATGAGGAATCTAGACCAAGACCTATGAAAATAATTTTGAGAGATTCTGTCTCTACCAAAATTATTTTAAAGAAACAGAACAAATTTCCACATGAGTTTAAAGCTAGAAACGACCTACACCCAATGGAGAGAAATGAATTGAAAGCTCTTAGTGACGAACTAAAACGTAGACTAGAATCAAACCCAAAGCTTGTCATAAAATACATCAGGGGAGTCCTCCGTATTGTAGATGGGAAGGGAAACGAGAAAAGGCAGTAACAAGCACCTTGGTTATAAATCCGAAGATTATGTACACAAACATCGCCGCCCTCCTTCCAAAGTTTGATCAATTCTTGATAGAAATCAACACCGTGCAACCAGACATAATAGTAATTAGTGAATCATGACTCAACTCGAATATCTCTGACTCTCTGATACACGTACCTGGCTTTCACATATATCGTAGAGACAGGCTGGACAGAGGCGAGGGGTAATAATGTATGAGAAACAAATAATTGGAAGCACAACTGTGAAAGTGACAAACATATGTGAAATACTGGACCCTGATGTGGAAGCACTCTGGTTGAAACTAAAATTGGGGAACATTCTATATGCTGTAGAAGGAATATATAGATCGCCAACACCTAGCACAAGATCACGGCAATCAGATCGCAAACTATTTGAGAAAATGATTATGGTATACGACCTGAATATACCGGTTATTATCTTTGGAGATTTCAATTTTCCCACCATCACATGCACTAAACATGGAGCTATTCCAATTACGAAAATTGAAACAAAATTTATTAAACACTATGTAGACTCAAAACTTACTCAGAAGGTATTTCAGCCTACGGAGTAAATCAAAGCCCTGCGATTCTTGATCTAGTGCTAACTAATGATGAAGATATTTCTACACCTCCGATCCTGATGCCCAACATTGGTCAAAGTGATCATTTTGTAATTATCACGTCGCTACAAGAAGAATCGCCCATGAATAACAGTGTTTCTTATAACTCCATCTCCAAACGGAATTTCTTTAAGCAGACTACACAACAATAATGACGCACCTTACTGAACACCACACATTACTAAATATGGATATTAACGAAGGTGCTGGAAATAATCCCCATCTCGATCAGGTTTTTCGTCCAGTTTCCCTGATCCATTGAGCAAATGCTGAGATGGCCCCTTGTTTTGCTTCTGGACATAAATGTAGCTTCATTTTCTGTTCACGTCTTCTAGAATTCAGTGAGAAATATAATTATTCAAATTATCGTTTCCATGTCGCGGCAGGAAGTATTTTCCGAAGCACAACATGATAAGAGCCAAAATTTATTGATTATTTATCCTTGAAAATAGATTTTATTACATGGGAATTTTTTTGGTTTTTTTTCTCCCTTTCAAAATTCAAAATTTAAGTAGTATATGACTTAGTGTAGGGATCACAAAATTTTGAAAATGTGCACACAATTCACTTTTCCCCATAGCACGTCATACGCAGTTTTTAACTGTTTTTTTTTACGTAAAATAAATTTAAAAAAAAATAATAAAAAAAATAAAAATAACAATGTTGAATCAAATTATGAGAATTTTTGCAAAATATCGAAACGTCTTTTAAATTACTTTACTCACTCGCCAGATATCAGGAATAGAATGAATTTAAATAAACCTTGCATTAATCGTGAGATAATCAAACAAAGCAAACTTAAACGCCGAGCATGGGCAAATTATAGAAGAACTGGAACAGATGAAAGTTACACCATCTATAGGAATATTTCAAACACTCTCACCTCTAATGTGAGGCGGCGTAAACAAAAATACGAAGAGCAAATTGTTCAGAATGGTGGAAAAAGATTCTTCCCCTATACAGACAAAGTAACTGTAAAACTTATCTTCCTATGATTGTTCTGAATGGAAATTCTGTAATAAATGACCCAAGTGGAATTGCGGAATGCTTTTCAAATGAATTCGGAAAAGTATATACCGTAGAATCTGAAGGTCCATTTCCGACTATTGAAGCACCAGATTAATGCACCAGAAACCACCAATTAATGCACCAGAATTATTGATAATATAGTTTTTCAGATATCGAAACTGCCTAGATAATGTGCGGATTAAACGCAAGCTCATCCACTGGTCGTGTTGGTATTCCAACCGTGTACCTGAAAAAATTATAAACTACAATTAGCCACATTACTAAACAGAATGTTCAGACAGTAATTAGAATCAGGGACTTTGCCGTCTGAGTGGAAAAAAGCTGTCATCACACCAGTTTTCAAGAAAGGAGACAAAAAGTTACCAATAAACTACAGACCGAAGAACTGGATCAGAAACAACCTGTTATCATCATTTATCTAGATTATGCTGAAGCTTTCGATACGAGAAACGTCTCATCCACAAACTCTCATTTTTGGGTATACGAGACAAACTGGTGAGGTGGATCCAGGAATATTTATCGAACAGAACATTCCAGGTAGCGATCGAACACATTATCGAGACCCCCATATCGTTACAAGTGGTGTACCGCAAGGTTTAGCTATAGGCCCGATATTATTCATCCTATATACCTGCGACCTCGGTGATGATCTGCCTTCAAGTTGGAACTGTAACGCGGATGACACCAAACTATTCTCAAATCCACTAAAGAATCACCAGATACTGCAAAGTGACTTCAATAAAGTGGTGAGATGGTCGTAATAAAGTGGTGACTGGTGATTGGTTGCTGCCCTTAAGTCCCAATAAGTGTTCGGTCTTCCACCTAGAAAGAAATAACACAAATCTTAACTCTACCATTGTAAATTACATTCCTAATTCTACAATAGTACAAAATGATCTCGGCGTTCTTATCACTCGAAATTTGAAATGGGATAACCAAGTTGCTGCAGTTACCAAAAAACAAATATGCTACTATACCTGATTAGAAAGGCATTCTCTACATTGCGTCCATCTGTGGTAAAACTGATCTATGCAAAATACATTAGACCTATACTTGAGTATGCCAATGTTGTTTGGTCCCCCTATCAAAAAGATAAACATATTGAAAAAGTACAAAGGTAAATAACTACGATCCCTAGGGAACTGCGACAATCTGATTATGAAGAAAGATGCAGAGAAATGTCACTTCTGACCTTGGAACAGAGAAGAATTACGTGGTGATGAGGGGTGCAGGGACAATCACGAATTTAATCCTGCCTCAAGGATCCCCAAAACAGGTAAGTCCATCAAAATCTAAACATCTTCTTTGGCAGTATTAAATAATTTTATTACATACTCCATACATACGAGAATGTAAATTGTAGGATTGTAAAACGTATGGGTAAAATTTATTTTACAACAAATAGTTTTTGAAATTGCGTCTTACTCCAGGAAGTGTGAAACTCGAAACACACATTCACATTCAACGCATTACAACGCATTACAAACGCCCTTCCAGAATCGCACACTTCCTGTCCCGACGAAATGTTTATCTTTTCAACATGCTCCACTGGACTGATAAACAATATCCGCCGTCCTTCAATTCTGCTTCTAGGGAACAACCAAGATTATCAACTTACACCGAAGCAAGTGAGAGTAGTTTAACGGACTGCCGTTTTCAGATGTTTTCACCTCGCTAACACTTAACACTTACGTTTGAAATATGAGGCAATTTCACCTGCGCTCATTTATTCATATAAATATTTATTTACATATTTATTTACTTAACCAAAGCAGTTAAAAATTGCATGTGATGTATAGGAGTGAAGTACATTCCATGCACGTTTTTTTACACGTTAACTAATATATGAGTTCACAGTGTGTTTTGACATAACGTCGTTTGAAGCTAATAATACAACTCACGCGAAGATTTTCCGTTGGATCCGCGTGGTGCATTGGCAACTCACATAAGCTTGATCAAGCATAGAGCTTTTACTGAAGATGCAGCTGACTTATACAGCGAGAAATCCTTGTTGGCCCACGAATATCTGTAGGTATAAAATAATAATAATAATAATAATAATAATAATAATAATAATAATAATAATAATATTGATTGAGTCATATATACAATTACAATCGTGTATGACGAGTCAAACATGATGTATATGGAGGGAATACAATTGCATGCATCTTCTTGGGTGCAGCGAGTGAAGTCACATTTATTGTCCAGAAGCAAAACAGGGGGCCATCTCAGCATTTGCTCAAAGGACCAGGGAATCTGGTAAAAGAACCTGAACAAGATGTGGTCAGATATATTAAGGTATTATATTATAGATAATTATTTTTAGTAGCAAAACATGCATTAATTTCAAGCTCAAATTACAATAAAACTACTAGTTTTTTCAATGAACTGTACATGCCGTTTTTAAAGAGCTGATTTTTATAACAGATTTTGCTTAAAGCAAAAAGCTCTATCTTCACTTTTGTTCGAGTAGTTTTGATATGATAATTTTTTGCAATTTTCGAAAATGTGGAGAGTTAGCTGAAAATCTGTCTACCACCAACTTTCTACCGTCTCTTGATATATACGGAAAGAAATTTTTTAAAAAATTTGGAGCCGTTTTCGAGAAAAAATTGTTTAAAAAATTAAAATGGCTCATATTTTCCGAAAAAACACGCGAAAACTACTCCGCTTTTTTAAATTGTACATGATATTATTGCAAGAATAGTCTTTGAAGAACAGATTTTATTCAGGAAAAAACTGCGATATTGTAAAATTCTAGGAAAGACGCTGAAAAAAATTTGAACTATTGCAATTTTCGAAAAGTCAGGAATTTAAATGAAAAACCTTCCTTTATGAGGACAAAATATTCGGAGCCATTTTTGAGAAGATTTTGAAAATGTTGAGACCTCATTTAAAGTACCCCCAAACATCAAAATATCTGTTTCAAACTCAGGGTACCTTTAGTTCATTTAAATTTATGGAGAATATCAATTTTGGAGAATATCAACTGATCCGTGTTAGACGTTGGCTAACCACACACGGTCAGGCAGCCAGACGGTTTACCGTCAATCAAATTTGTGGTGTCAAAGACTCACTAAACTTGTATTTTGACCACACAATGTGTAAGAGGAAGTACTTTACTATGTAACGGAACAATATTTAACCACTTTTACTTTCTTGCCCTTCGTAAGAAGAGAAAGTATTGTAATCGCGCGCCGGAAAATGGCGTATTTTCGGCAGAAAAATTTTTATTGCCAGGCTCTGGTGAGGAAAAGGTGACATTTATACTATTTCAGTTATCGTCGTTTATTTAGTATATTCGTTTCTAATTCAATTGTAATTCAACTAATAACTTTTACTTAAATAATAATAATAATAATAATAATAATAGCAATAATACTAATAATAGTAATAGTAATAATAATAATAATAATAATAATAGAAGAAGAAGAAGAAGAAGAAGAAGAAAAAGATGAAGGAGAAGAAGAAGAAGAATAGAACCTCGTCTGTGCCGTGGATACTGCAGCCCTGCGTAGGCAGGGTTAAATTAGCGATAGTCCCTTCACCCCTCATCACCACGTAATTCATATTTCAGTCGTAACAATCTTGTCTTACCAAGGAATTCCGCCGGAAAAAAAAACTGACCTCCATATATGTTACTCATCACACGTTAATCTCTCCGAGATAAATATGACTGCGCCTCGGAAGATAATGTTTAGCGTGCATGGTCTTCAAAAAACATAATAAAAATTTTTCTTCATTAATGGTGAGGTTCAAGCCATTACGCCAAGGCTAATAAATAAATATTTATTTATTTATTAGCCTATGCTAATAATAAATGGGCTGGGCTATAAAAATAAATAAATAAAAATTAAAAAACACGCAAAAGTTTTTGAGATTTTGAGGACCTTCCGAGATTTCGAGGACAAAAAATTCATTTGAAATATCTGTGTTCGCAAATTCATTAAATTATTCAATTCTTCTGTAATGTAAATGCAAGATTGACTTCAAGTTCACAGGGATTCGAATCGGGCCTGCTTGGGTCAGGTTCATTTTGAGAAAAGTCCTAAAAGTATTCTTCACAGACGGACGAACAGATAAACAGACGAAAGTTTAAAAAGAACTTTCTTCGGTACCAGGAGACCCCAAACCGTGTATTTCTGTTAAAACCTAGACTCGATATTCCACAACCTGACGTAACTTTCTTTGCACTACTTGTACACGACGTATATGAGAAAGTAAAACATAGAATTTACGGAAATCAGAGCTGGCAATATGGAATATCAAATCGCAACAAAATAGCGAGTTAATCTAGGTTAAAGGAACCCAACTCATATTTAATGCACTGTAAATATAACGATCTATAGATTTAATGTTTTTGGGCACGTCCACTACTATGATCATTACTTTCCGTAAGTGTAGTTCATGTCATATCTCGGGAAGTGGCAGTATTCCTTCCCTGCTGAACATGAATAACGTAAACGCACATAAACGACGTAGGCTTGCCTGTCCCCTCTCAAAGTATCTCCCCCATGCGGGGACTGCCACAGCCGGGACAGGCTCTTAGTTGAAATGATTGAAGGCGTTGTCATTGTCAACAATAGTATTTATTCCAAAAATAGCAGCTTTCGATGGCTTTTTTTTTTCCTTTCTTTAATTCCTTTCATTTTTAAGATTTTTAAATTAAATTTTTTAAACCCTTCTTTCTTTTCTTTTCTTTAATTCTTCTCCTTTCATTTCTTAAGATGTTTTTAAAATTAGGTAACAATTTTTTTAAATAAATACTATGTTGACAATGACAACGCCTTCAATCATTTCAATTATGTAAATGTCAACTACAACTCACCACTGAATCAATATACTAAAGCTAGTCAAGCTCAATTGGTGAACCTCTGGTACAAACTTTCACTTAAATTTTCCAAGTACGAACTCAACATCTGGTTCCTATCCGAGTGCCTACACAAGAATGTAACACCAAAATTTATCAACATACGGACCAACTCTACAACCACTGCTTCGAAACGTGCCATCCAATCAGCAAAGGTCGTGTGGTTGAAATCCGAAATGAAGAGATGGTGCGCCGCTCGGGGCGAAACAGCACTTCAAAAATACTGGTTACAACAGGAACTTACATTTCGGTTACATCCTCTACAATGGACAACCGTGGAAGATACAGTACGAGGACGTGTCTTCTCCATCATCTCCCAGAAGAAAGACGTACAGAAGGATAAGTTGAGCCGCCTTATCTTCCACTCTAATACTAGTTTTCAATCCACCCGCCAAGTTTCAAATAATGTTAATGCAACCCAAAGTCAGGTCATGCCTCATCAATTCCACCCCCACGTCAGTAATCTTTCCTCTACTTCATTATCCAATCAGGACATGTCTCTTCTAAACAAGGGCCTCAAATACTGTCCTCCCACACCCCTTAATAACACACACATTAAACAGTTATGTGTCAAAGCAGACACTAATACCAATTTCCACTATATTTCCGTCGAGATTAAACAACATAGCCACACCATCACAAACCCACAGAATCCACTAGTGCACAAAAAAAACAGTAAATTTTTTTTAAGGCAACATTATGGACAAACAAGAATACAATGACAAAATCTATGACTTTTTGAACGACAACAAGATCAAACAACTTCCCAATGACCCTACTAAGAAGTATCTTTGTCAGCTTAAACAAGAACTTAACAATTCTCAAGCATTGTTTCCCTATCCCAAACAATACATACCATCTAACCCTTCCCCTCCGAGGCTTTATGGCCTGCCCAAATTACACAAAGAGAATACCCCCGTCAGACCCGTGGTTTCGTACACAAATACTTTAACCCACAAACTCGCCCAGAAATTAAATAACCTCTTCCATAAACACATCCAGTTCAAACCTTCATATTCTGTAAAAAAAACAGTCTAGTCTAGAAAAGATCCAACAGATTCCCGTTCCACCCTATGCAAAACTTGTTTCATTTGACATAAGAATCTCTTTTCTAGTACTCCGACTTCAGATTGCAAATTACTGCTACGTAACTTACTAGACAAATCATCATGTCCGATACCCGTTCGTGATGAACTCCAAAATCTCTTCAACCTATGCATGGACCAAAATTACTTCACTTTTGACAATAAATTTTACAGACAAACTTCAGGAATTCCTATGGGCTCACCCCTCTCTCCTCTCCTTGCAGATATTTTTATGGACTCTTTCGAACAAACCATCTTCCTCTCAAATCATCCAATTCTCAAATATATCACATATTGGCACCGTTACGTAGACGACATCCTTGTTCTCTGGACCGGTACGACTAGACAAATTGACCACTTTACTGACTTCCTCAACAACATACATCCTACTATAAAATTCACTACAGAACTACAGAATGAAGACAAATCTATCAATTTCCTAGACCTCAATATCAGCATATCTGAAAACAAACATGCATTCAATATATTCAGAAAACCGACATACACATACACTGTCATCAACTCATACAAAAACACCCCTTCCACATGTTACATTACTAAGCCTGCCTCTCACTAAATCTCATTTTCTAAAAAACACTATTCAACACATAGCTATGGCAAACGGTTACAACACAGCTCTTGTCAACAACATATTACGCCGTAAAATTCACAAACGAAAACTGAAAATGTACACTACACTCTCTAACGTAACACTAACATCAGACAAGTACACTTGCTTAACATATTTTGGAAAACTTTCAGAAAAATTCGCACACAATATACACAAAGCCGGTATCAAAGTTTCATTCAAAACACAAAATTCTCTGAGAAAAATCTTATCTCCTAAAACACACACGGATCTTCTAGAAAAAAAGCGGTGTCTACGCACTATATTGCCACGATTGCGAAGCAAAATACATTGGTCAAACAGGCAGAACTTTCAATACAAGAATAAAAGAACATATACACGCTTGGAAACACAACACCTGCAAATCTCACTTTGCCAATCATTTACTTCAGACGGATCACACATTCAATCCACACACAGACATTCACATACTGGAAATAGAAAATCAATATCATACCAGATTAACACGGGAAAACCTTCACATTCATCTCAATAGTAACCTACTGAATGTAAACATAAACTACAACCCCTCCCCTCTGCTAAAATTACTTTTTTGACACCACCCTCACACCACACTCTTCGGGGGTGACACAACACAACACAGCACACCGCACCCAGGCCATTAACCCTCCTCCTCCACCCCACAGCCGGTATTTAAGCTGCGAGGCACGCCCGAGCCCGCGTAGTCGTTTTTGTGGCTCCCAGACAGCAGGTAAGAAACGGCTCAACTTACTTTTCGTATTTTCTCTTTCAAAATTGTACATGTACTATATTTTCATTCATTTTCTTGCTTAAATTTAAAAAACTACTATATTACATAAAGATCTAACTCTCCGTTCCCTTCTTTCTTTCCTTTCTTTAATTCTTCTCCTTTCATTTCTTAAGATGTTTTAAATTATATAAATTATTTTATATTATAAAGATCTAACTCTCCGCCCCCTTCTTTCTTTCATTCTTTCTTTTCTTTTCTTTAATTCTTCTCCTTTCATTTCTTAAGATGTTTTTTAAAATTAGGTAACAATGTTAATTCTAATTTTATATTTTTTTTGTATCAGAAAACTGATGATGTCATCGATGAAGCCATCGAAAGCTGCTATTTTTGAAATAAATACTATTGTTGACAATGACAACGCCTTCAATCATTTCAATTACATAACATCGAAGTTTTTCAAAATTTTCCCGAATATAGTGTGTCAAAGAAGTATGAACGTATTGTCTAAAAATGGAACATTAAATTCATTCTACAAAATATTAAAGTGTGAAATTTGAAATAGACATGACACTGTTATTTAAATTTCACGGCCGTTTGTATTTCAGTTAAAATCTGGATCAATTACTGAACTGTGCCCAGAGGAATAATTCGTCGATAATGCGATAATTATTTTGTACACAAGCCTGGTTCGGCGGTTTCTACATGAGAAGTATTTACATGAATTTTATTTTAATTATAATTGAAAAATAACTGAAATTTTCGAATTATTTATAAGAAAAAAATTAAAATGAATGTCAAAAGCACCAATGTGAAAATTTTAGACCGATTTGAAGCGCAGCGCTCCGTTCTTCGTATAAACCGACGTGTTCACATCACCTTCAAAACAGATAAATTTATTATTTTTTACTCAGTATTTCAAATACGTATTACTGAATTACAGCTGATATTGCCATGTGGACCTACAGTATCAAAAAATTACAAAAACGTTCATTATCAAACACAGAACATCTCATATGTTCCCATAACATCGGACACATTTCTAATATCCCATAACAACGGACCATGGACAGAGTGTAGCGTATTTCAAGTCCTTATTCCCTTTCTTAGAACAATGGACTAATACATCACCCTCAGAAGGATCACATATCGAGAAAATATGCTACATCGATTCAGAACTACGAAAATAGCTGCGGGTCCCCCAAGACACAATACTGCCGTCCAAAGGTACATATTTTGTAATTATAGACGTCACAGCTAATGACCGTATTTGCCGCTGTCGAATCAGCCCATTAAAGTTTACATTATTCAAAATCGAAACCTAAGCATACTTCACTCTTTAGCCGGATAAAGTCCACATTAAATAACTTGAACAGGCTAAGGTAGGTGAAGCATGCATCAACAATGACGAGGAATAGCAAATCAGTGATAAACATAGATCCTCTCCTGGAGAGACGTTTCTAAGGCTAATGAGAGACAAGGTGTGTGGTTTCGAGTTTTCTGTGCCAGTCGTAATTTTTTATTTACACAGTACCATCTAACCCAACCTAACCTCAGTTATGTACTTCAGTTGACGCTTCGGTTCGCTTCAAATTTTCAGGTACCCAACAAGACCCCGGCCATCATGATTTACATACGCCTTCAGTCTGCCCAACGCGTAATTTACAACGCACTTTTATGCCAAAAATACTTCTTGTGAATAAAAACCTTTACTCTATTTAGTTTATCCGGTACAAAGTGGCTATTCGAGAACCAGCTTGGAATGCTCCGACCATCGCCATTCACACGGCTTTATCCAAACCGTCTGATCAATATCCGAATTAACTGGCTACTACTAACACAGCCACATTTCGGACTTTCAATATGAAGAGCATTTTACAAAAACGACCATGGTCCAAAAACCACTATTTCGAGTCCCCTACAGTCAGGGGCGGCTCGTCCTAAGGGGCCACAGGGGCCGGGCCCCACCAATATTCAATAAATGCACAAAAATGTTTATTTATCCTTACAGTAGTCTCTTTGTGATAATTGCAGTACTTTATTGGAATGGTTTATTCGTAAAGATCAACAATTCGTCCCCAGAACTCATTCCAAGTCCCAATTACCAAGAATTGGAGGGTCATAGTTACTTGCCGCACTCAAAGATAGCGTTAGTAGTCCTGACGGGGCCCGGCTGGCATGGGCCCCAAAGCTGTATCTCTACTCCCTTTACACGGTCAGCGCCTTTTCGTAGTGGGTGCGATCATTGCTTGCTAATTTTAGCAGTCCTAGGGGCCCGCACCAGCGGGCCCTTATCAGATGACGGCAGTCTGAGCACGCCGTTTCCAAAGTGCACGTGAGAGTTCGGCGCGCTGTAGGATGAACACAGTGGATTCGTGACATCGTTTTCCCTTTTCTTCACTGAGACTTAAAGAAAAAATTGACATTAAACGGTTAGGAGCTCATCAACCGAGTGATTTCTCATTTACACAAATTGATGGAAAGAAGAAACGAACTTTCTGTAATTCGTGGTTTCAGAAAAAATTATGGTTGACTGTGAGTGAAGAAAAACGAAGCTTATTTTGCTTTTATTGTTTATTATTTGGTGGTGAGGGATTGTGGACGACAGTGGGCTGTAAGGATTTGAAACATTTGAGTGAAAGGATAAAGAAACACGAAGAAAGCGCACTGCATTTGGAAAATGCTTGCAAATTTAAAACTTTTGGAACTGTGAAGATTGATTCGGCGGTCAAAACTTCAATTCAAAAGCATAACGAACAAGTCGCAATAGACATATTTTAGGTAATAGACATATTTTAGGTAGAGTGATTGAGTGTTTAAAATTTTGTGGTACTCATGAACTAGCATTAAGGGGGCATGATGAATCTGAAGATTCAAACAACCGTGGTAATTTTTTAGATTTATTATCGTTACTGGGCAATCTAGTTAGTGTGCTAGATGATCATTTAAACAATTCCTCTGTTTGTAAATATAACTCTCACCTGACAC
This sequence comes from Teleogryllus oceanicus, assembly GCA_964035755.1. Lineage (NCBI taxonomy): Eukaryota > Metazoa > Arthropoda > Insecta > Orthoptera > Gryllidae > Teleogryllus > Teleogryllus oceanicus. Next base: position 17,704,893 of record CAXIVR010000010.1, read on the forward strand.
AGAACGAGCTGCTAGATTGTATGTATGAAGTGTATTTGGAGGAAGTGAAGAAAGACATTGATGTAGCTGATTTTATTTATCTGCAGGCCGATGAAACAACTCACATAACAAGTCGAAGTCAACTTGTCTTAATTTTGCGTTATGTTAAGGGATGCAAACCTGTGGAAAGATTTATTTATTTTGTAGAGGTGTTCGATCGTACAGCAATTGGTCTCTGTGAGATACTGAAGACAAGATTGGAACATTTTAACATAGAACAAAAACTCATTGCTCAAGCATATGATGGAGCCGCGGTAATGAGTGGTAAAAAAGGGGGTGTTCAAACCGTTTTGAAAGAAACATTTACTCATGCCAGGTATGTTCACTGCTACGCCCACCAACTTAATTTCATTATCAAACAGGCTTGTTCAAAAAAAGTAAGGTTGTTTTTTGCAAACATAACAAGATTCACAACATTCTTTTCTTCTTCGCCAAAGCGTAGTGACTTGCTACGTTCAGTCGCATTCCCACTGTTTCAACAACACGTTGGAACTTTCAGTCCCGAGTTGTGAACAGCGTTAAAGAAAACAAAGCGTCTTTATTGGAATGTTTTGAAAAAATTGAAGAGGAAGATGGATGGAACGATGTTACAGTGAGAGAAGCTTGTGGCCTGAAAAGTTTGTTAAAAAATAATGAATTTTCCTTTTTTCTTAATTTTTTCTACGATGTAATGAAACATGTGGACATTCTGTACAATACCATTCAAAATCAGTGTACAAGTGCTGTGAAAGTACACAACGCTCTACACCATTTTGAGACAGCATTGTCTGAAATTCGAGAGAACACTGAAAGATATCAAGCGAATGCTGAAGATGAATGTGCTCCCATCCCATCGAAAAGATGGCGACCAGAAACTGAAGGAAATATTAATGTAGATGCCAAAGAAGTATGTGACATTATTTCAAATCAACTCAAAGAACGACTCTTGCAATCTCAGATATTTGGTTCTTTTGAAATAGTGAATCCAAAGAAATTTAGTTCTCTCAGAGAGAAGTTTCCTGTTGACATAATGAACACTTTTGCATCAAGTTACAGTGCATTTATTTCGAAAGAAAAATTAATCAATGAACTGTCTGTGATCTATCAGAATGATACTTTTGCAAATCTGTTTTCAGTGTCTGATTTCTTCATTTTCTTTAAGAAACATTCTTTCGAGGATTCTTTTTCTGAGACTTACAAAACATTGCAAATAGTGTTAACAACTCCGGTTACTACAGCTGAATCCGATCGGAGCTTCAGTACATTAAAAAGGCTCAAGTCGTTTCTTAGAAATACTATGGGTCAAGATAGACTTAATTCGTTGGCTGTTTGCTCGAGTCATTAGGAGGAAATTGCTGAAATTCCAAACTTCAACAATCGAGTCATCGAAATGTTTGCCAGACAAAAGAATAGGCGTGCACCACTTTTGTACAAGTAATGCAGTTACATGGTGAGTACCTAGATCCTCTAAAGTAAGCTTCCTCTTTCGAACTCTCAGCATTCCGAAAGATAAGCTATGGCATTGGTATAATTTTTATACAAATCATTTGTTTCTGTTGACATAATATTTGATTAAACATCTTAATAAAAAATCCTACTTCTGCTTTTTGAGGAAAACTTATAGATTTAAAGTTTTAATTTATTAATTGATAAATTTCTTAATTAAATAAATTATTAAACGATAATTCTTTAATTAAATAAGTTATTGATTCTGAGATGATATTCGTGCTTTTGCTCCTGGCCCCACCAGGAAAAAATGTCACGAGCCGCCACTGCCTACAGTATTTTATACCACTCTGTTCGGAGGAGGGGGGATTAGCCATAGTCCGGGAAATATCGAACATCAAAATATCATGTTTTACAAAAATAACCAATGTCCACTTAATTTTCGGCAAAACAGCCGTTTTCCATTGACAGGAATGGATTATGGTTGTTTTTTCTATAAAGGTTGCGTGTTGATTACATTTCCGTGGCAATGGTAGGTATTTAAACATGTTACCGTTGATAAAAAACAAATTCTGGGGTTGAAAAGTGAGAATTCTTCAAATAAGGAAAGAAGAGCCGTATGTCCTTAAGTATGTATACCATGGTGCTTTGAGTAAGATAAAAATCAGAAGCACGAAATAGTTACCGGGTGAAATTACTTTCCAGACACTAGACAAGAACCTCTTCTGATAAAACCAAAGAAACGTGCAGATGTTCAGAGAGATGTTCTCGGTATTTCATTTCTCTACACAAGTAATGTAAGGTATAGCATTCAAGAATCAAACTTCAATTTATCTGTGTTTCAAATTCCACATTATTTTTAATAATACTAATGAAAGGAAAGGTTTTTTTCCTTCTGCTGAAAAGTTTGGATTTTGAACTATGGTCGGTTTTATAGAAAGCTCTTCATACGTAACATAGGTACCTATTTAAATACTAAAAAGTCTTCTTTTATGATTTTCGTCTGTTTATAACAAAGATACGGCTTACTTGCTCAGGAATAATTTTAGATATCTCATATATTTCTTCATAGGAAACAAGCAAAACATAAAAGAACTTTCATAAAAGTCTTTCAGGCTTACGAAGGCAGAAGATCATGGTGGAATATCCGAAGTAAAAAAGAAAATGCGACATTTGATAGAATTATTACCAGGAACTTGCCATTTCGGCTACCTTCCGAACCACTCCTGACATCAGGAACCCGTACATTTAAAAAACATCTTCCTCTGCCCTGCTATGGGAAGGACGTCAACGGAAGCGCAGAGTGAACGGGGGCAATTCTGGGAGGCTGAGCAAGTGGTCGCCTTCGCTTGGCGAATTCACACAACGCTCTCTGTGTTGGTTGCCACAAGGCACCCTGTGTGATACCTCTCCACAGCCCTGGTCCGCGATCCTTCCTGGCCGAAATTCCCTTAAAAATTTTTTAAATATGTTCCTGTTAATATTGGTTTCTTCTGTACATTTTTTTAAAAATATTATTAGGTGACCCATAGTGCAATCCCTCTTCCACAGCCCTGGGTCCAGCGATCACTTTCCTGGCCGAAATTCGCCGTTGAAAGCGAATAGATTTTCTATTCGTCTAAAGAGCAGAGCTGAATTAATAAGTACTTTAAGTACGTGCGTAAGGTTCCAACGGATACGATCTTTTAATATTTTTAAAACAAAAAAATTGTATGTTTTTATAATTATGAACTTTTTGTTAAAAATATTTTAGTATCAATTTTTAAAAATGCAGAGGCTATATTTTATGTTCCTGTTAATATTGGTTTCTTCTGTACATTTTTTAAAAATATTATTAGGTGGCCCATAGTGCAATCCCCCTCTCACAAGCCTGGGTCCCGCGATCACTTTCCTGGCCGAAATTCGCCGTTTAAAGCTAAAGGATTTTCTATTTGTTTGGAGAGCAAAGCTGAATTAATAAATAAACACATTAATTACGTGCTGAAGGTTCCAAAGGATACGATCTCTTCATATTTTGTAACGAAAAATATGTATGTTTTTATATTTATGAACTTTTTGATAAAAATATTTTAGTGCCGATTTTTAAAACTGCAAAGGCTATATTTTATGTTCCTGTTAATTCTGGTTTCTTTTCTACATTTTTAAAACAATATTAATAGGTGGATCATTGATTGATGATCATTAGAGTCCTCATAAGATATTAATATCTGTTCGCGAGCGACTCTTACATTTGCAAAACAGAAAAGTGGCTTTGACACTCAGGTGCTTCAAAGCAATATCATCTAGCCATTCTCCGTTAATTTAACATCTAACAATGTACAGCAGAAACCCAGATATAATTAGGGCCACAGACAAGTTTTAATATCACTATTAATATAGTTGGCGGTGCTATTACGCAAGTCGTCATACAGGTATGCGTTTTCAAGGTTGCGAAGGGCGCTCCACTAGTAGTACACGCACATATCACTAACCTCAGGATTTTAAAACGGTAACTATGTCTTAAATAAATTACTTTATGTGTAATCAATTGATCAACTTTGAAGCCTAACTTGCATTAGATCCTAAACAGTTTAAAGTAAGCGAGTATTCTCCATAGAAATCTATTGGTTTCAAAAATAAATTACTTTTTAGAATACAAAAGAAACGTTTGTGCATAAAAGTACGATTAGAATCAATTCTACTAAATTTGATTTTCATGCGTCTTAGAGAATACAAATCAAGACTATTAAGAAATGGGATGAAGGCGAGTGCACGAAATCAGGTAATTTCCTCTACGTTATGAAAATTATTCAATTCACGCACCATGTATACGCAATGCAGCAAAAAAGTGAATGAATAATCTTTTAATCTAAGTTTTCTTAAAAAAACAAAAAAATATTGTTTATATCCCATTCCCTCCAGGCATTTTTCATTTTATTTCGCTACCTCGGCCAGATTTATTTTACAAAATTGCTTCATTTTCCCAGTGGTTCAAACTAGCACCGCCTCACGAGAGATTCGTTATTCAAGGAGAAATCGCAGTTATAATGGTGGAAAGCCCTCAGATAGGGAGCGAAATTGCTGTACTCAGGGGTTCCGGGAATCATTTTATACAGCCACGAGCAATTGGTTCGAGCTACGCGCTCGAAAATGAAATAAAATTACCATGGAGATATTGAAATTATATACGAGGAGCATCTAAACTGTCTAGCGACCGTTTTGTGGTCACGCTTCTAGATCGTCCCCACGGTTTCTTTAACACCTCCACGGCCGAAAAAGGCTTATAAAACTGCGTACCAGGAAACGAAGATTTATGTATGAGGTCAAAAAACGTATCTGGAGCAGTTTTCTCGATCGGAGTTGTCTTCGTGAATATCAATAGCGGCTTGTCGAGTGGTATTGACGCATGCGCGATTGCAGATAAATAATAGCATGATCCATTTAAAACTTTTATCGTAATGCTTGATCTACACATTTTCATTGCACATCAAAGCATGAAAGTGTAAGCGGTAATTTTTGAAAATAAAATCGTGAATCATGTTGCCTGATTAGCATCTGGATAGCTTCTGTCCTACCATCAAAGCATTTGCAAGTATAAGAATTTTCAGCAAGTTCCTTACTTGATTTGTCAATGGGAATGGAATGAAAATTAGCAATTTCGAAAAATTAGATAATATTACTACTATTACCGCAATAACGTGAAGTTTACAGTATAAGGACGTGTAAGTTACCATTTGCCACCAAATTGATTCCGAAAATCTTAAATCAAAAGTCATCGTCTGAATACATGTACATGAACCTGGCATCCACATAGCTTCGATTGCAAGCGTTTTCTTCTGTTCCAGTAATCATTCACTTTCGTAAATAGACACTTTTATACCAAAGCCGTAAACAAAAATCTTGAAAATGTGATTAATTAGCACCCCAAAACTGAACTGAATAAAATATGCGGGCGCGAAGGAAATTATACCCAGACCTACGATGTTTGTTTAATTTCACCATTAGTTTTTTGCGTAACATCGAAAGAAAACGTTTAGAAGTTTCCATTAGTATTAGTACCATTAGTATTTCCATTAGTATTAGACATTTTAGGCACTATTAGATGCTTTCAGTAGATATATTTTTTCATGATTCGTAAACATTTGCAATTATTTTCCACAATCTCCTAAAGGAACTAAATTGGCATTTGTCCTGAAATCTGAGGTCTAGTAACAGAGTAGTGCATATGTGTGTGTGTGTGTGTAAGAGAGAGAAAGACAGAGGGGGAGGAGGGAGAAAGAGCATTCGCCTGGTATTGATAAAGGAAACCGCGGAAAAGAACAGATCAGCCAGCCGCTGGAATTTTCCTCCGGACTGGTTGAATTCGCCTTAACTATGTAGATGTCAAAAATCCATCACCATCGGTACTTGAAGCAGTCAGTGACGTTGTAGACGTCGCCACTGAGCCATTGCGATAGGTCTCTATCATTGTGAATAGGCATAACCTTACCTAAAGAACAGAAGAATTTTCCCCTTACAATTAGGTGCCTGCTTTAGCGTCTACCAAGGACACGCTAGATTGAAGTCATTCACAAATTAGTCCCCGCCGCAAAGGGGACAATTATCCTACACACACAATTTGAAACCAACGGCTAATAAAGGGTAAGAAGTCGGTTTCAGTTGATCTAATGATCTTTTTAATAGACAGTAAACGTGTGTGTCTATACGCGCGCGCTCGCGCGCACACACACACACACGTGTGTGTGTGTGTGTATTGACTAGCAGATGCATATATATATATATATATATATATATATATATATATATATATATATATATATATATATATTAGGTGAATCAAATATAAACAAGACTTTATTTTTTAAAATATTATTTTTATTTTAAGTGCAAAAAAGTACATATCTTATTTTTCTACGTAATCTCCTGCTTTAGAAACGCATTTTTCCCAGCGGATAGGCAGCTTCCCAATTCCTTCCATGTAGAAAGATGCAGGTCGTGTCTGCAGCCAATTGCGCACGTGGGCTTCCACCTCAGCATCACTGTTGAATTTTTGGCCTCCCAAAGCTTCCTTGAGAGGACCAAACACATGAAAGTCACAGGGTGACAGGTCTGGACTGTAAGGAGGGTGGTCCAGTGTCTGCCACCCCAGTTTCTCCAATTTTTCCCTGGTTAAGGCTGCTGTGTGGGGGCGAGCATTGTCATGGAGAATAACCACTTTCCTCATCGGTAGGTCTCGTCTTTTGCGGCGATATGCAAGTCGGACCTCAGTCAAAATGTCGCAGTAGTAGGCCGCATTGATTGTCCTGCGCTCATGCAAAAAATCGAGGTGCAGCAAACCACGCTGGTCAAAAAAAACCGTAGCCAAAACCTTGCCAGCCGATAGTCGTGACTTGGCTTTCACTGGTCCTGGTTCTCCTTTTTTCTCCACTCCATACTCGCTTGTTTGGACTCAGGGGTGTAGTGGTGCACCCAAGTTTCATCACAGGTGATGATGTGAGTCAGAAATGGGTCCCCTTCTTCCCGAAATCGTGCCAGAAGACGCTCACACACCTGAAGTCGATTCAATTTCACTTCTGCTGTGAGAAGGCGAGGAACCCACCTGGCGCACACCTTACGGTACCCAAGCTCCTCTGTGAGTATGGAGTAAGTGCTCCCATAACTTATTCCAACCTTACTTGCAATTTCAGAAGTGGTAAGACGCATGTCATCTTCAATAAGCCGTCTAACACAGCTGATGTTGTTCTCTGTAATGCTGGTGCGGGGTCTGCGATTATGGCTCTCATTTTGAACATGATGACGACCACCCACAAACTGTTTATGCCATGCAAACACTCTGGCTCGCGACAGTGTCTCTTTCCCGAACTGGGCAGTCAATCTCCTCAAGATTTCTGCCGGTTTTACGCCTTCTGCAGCGAGAAACTTGATTACAACACGTTGCGCAATCGACGAGTGTACCTCTTGCTCCGACATCGTGACGGTTGGCACTGAGCGACTCGAGGGGCCGGGCTAACGGTCTTCCCCCACTCCTGACAAACCTACCTATCGCCAAACGAAGCGGGAACGTTCTCCCACCACTATTGCGCCCGAACGGCCGAAAGTCTTGTTTATATTCTCGTATCTCTATATATATATATATATATATATATATATATATATATATATATATATAAGGTACATATATATATATATATATATATATATAACATACAAGCATTGGTGGTAGTAAAATAATATGCCTCAGGGGATTTATATGCCAAAAAAATTAATTTTTTGAACGTATTTTAATGAAACTTTTTGAACATTTCGCCTAGATCGCTGGCGGTTGGGAAATAGATTCCGAAAATTGGGATTCTAATGATAACTACTCGTACATTTCTACTAAAATAGTTATTAAAGGTATCCAAGTTGAAAATGGAATACCAGAAAGAAATATAAATCTATTAAAAGAATGTAACATTAAATGCTGGTATCTTGCCTGTACATTTTTTACAGTTAAACTGAACTCCAAGAAAAATTATAATGCAATTATTACAGATACATAATAAATATTAAAAAAGAATAATCTCGTTAAAAATGGTTATCTAACTCTTGTTGAAGAGCAACAACAGTACATTATTAATGAAGTTAAATAACATCAAAGAATTTTTCCATCAGCCAATAAATGAGACCTAATGATGTCTTTCTAGAACTGTACTTTTAATAAGTATTTAATAAAAATCTGTGTCGTTTTTTCAGTTAACGTTGCTTAAAAATTCGCCATAAAGTATTAAAAATAATAATCGCTGAGATGCTTATACAACACACATGATCTTGACGTTTTAACGTACAGCAAATTTACATGAAAACTTAATTGTATGAAGATAATAAACTTATAAACGAATATCATTTTTTCTAAAATTTTACCGAAAAAAAATATTTTTACTTTAATTGACGAAAATTAATACAAATGTTTTAAATGTTAACTTCAAACCAATTGGTTATCATTTACATAGTATTTCTAAAGAATTTGGACAAAATGTGAGGCAAGCTAAATTATTATTTCTGATGAATATGTCGTTTTTTCATTGTAATACATTAACAACTATTTATGCACCAAGAGCGTTATAAGGGGTTCGAATGATCGAGGGTCATTTGCCCGAGGACTTTAAGTTGCCCAGAGATCATTAGAACCAGTTAATGCCAATGGAACATACATTATTTTATTTTTTACCAAATTTTAATAATTCATTTTCACTTATTTACTAATTAACTAGTTAACTTAATTTAGTTTTTCATTTCATATTTCTCTCCCACAGTTCCGTTTCGTAATTCCCTCCGTAAAAGAACATACAACAACATTCAACTGTTTTCATATTTCCCACGCAATCATGTTTCTTTAGATCCAGGCAAGATATACTGTGAAAATCGAGCTCCGTATCGACGGCAATAACAAACAATAATGTTTCCGTAAAAAATAAAATTCTTTAAAACCATATTTTTCTATCTATCGTGTGTGCGTATATATATACATATATATATACATATATATATATATATATATATATATATATATATATGACGTCCAAAAACTCCTACTTAATCTCTCGCTGAATTTAGTAGGTCGAAGTTGCTGCTTGAACGGCGATCGGAACCAGAAAGAATGTTCGGTCGCCCGCCATCTCTATGTGTCCGCCCTCCTCGTAGGGGTAGCGGCACGTCATCTCCCTCTCTCCAGTCTGACCGCTGATTCGTCACCTGGCTCGCGCCGTGCCGCGGGCATTGCGCGCAACAGTCTTGGAGACGCGCCCCTTTTGAATGCGCTCGCTCACCACGTCTACAGCCGTCTTTTGCATGTTGCGTGGACGTGTGGGACGAACGTGGACACCCGCATTCGTCACTATATATATATATATATATATATATATATATATATATATATATATATATATATAGACGAGCTCGAATATACGCCCTGGTAACGGACCAGACCATATATAAAAATTTCCCCAAATACCGTCTTCAACAGTTCGCTAATTTGAACGGGGCGCGAGAACCACGTCACTGTCTGACGTCAGCCGCGGCCGCGTCGAGCGAAACGCTTGTCCACGAATAAGAAATTCGAAAGATAAGCTTGGGAACGAGATCTTATGATTGGCCGGTATCCGAAAAACGAGGGAAGCCGACTGCAAGAAATTTTTTCCGTTGAAAGTTGAAGGATTCTCAGTAAAATCTCGGAGGAGGACGGATCGCTAGTCGCCAGCAGTGAACTTCACGCGAGATTGTTTAATCTGAACACGAGAAGAGAACGAACATTGTACTCGTTTTTTGCTGATAACTCGCAACGGAAAAGAAACGTGTATCAGTGAGAGTGAATTATGTGAACTCAGTGAGGGCTGAATCGGACTCTTTTCCGGCGTACGCCGAACAATTTCCGCATCGCCGCTACGTCACATCACCGAAGCAAGGAGCCAAGGCGATAACCATTCCTGAAAACACCGCCAGAGAAGCATTTGTGTTGGGGAAGGACGACGGGCGCAGAGGCGAGGCCGAGGCACTTCCCGGCCGAGAAAATTGGTTCGGAAACGCAGCGGAAGAAGGGGCGGAGGATCGTGGAGGTCAGGCTAACCCGACGCGTCGCCAGCACGACCCGTCGCGGCAAGCGCAGAGCGAGTTACGGAGGTCGCGTAGAGCGCGATTGCCACGTCCCCGAACGCCGAGGCGCCGCTCGCAGCACTCGACTAGGCCAGTTCACGTAAAACCCCATTGGAGAAGCGTGAGTACCCGTGCGACAGACGGTTGCAGAAACGACAGAAATGTAATTGAACTATGCTAAACCACACTGTTTGTTTCTTAAGAGCTTTCAAGTATTGGGTATTTCAAGCCACATTTGTGAGCGTTGATGTGTGGAACTCCTGAATGAAAGCCATGTAAAGAACGGAAATGATTAATTCAATTTAAACAAGTCACCCAATTAATTAAGTGTTAAAAAAAGGGTGTTGTAAATAGTTTGATTAATTTTGCTTTGTGTCGAGTTTTGTTTAAGAAGTAGAGATTGAAGTGTATTATAGATTAAGAACCATTTGTCAGGAATGAAAGCAATTCAAAGTAGGAAGGTTCAACTTTGTATTCTTTGGGTCCTTAAGACCAAGGCATGCCTGCACCAAATGGTGTATAAAGTACAATTCATTAAATGAATCGTTCGAAATACTTAATTATTGTGAAAAGAGGTAGCAATAATTGCTCCGAATATTCATTTCCGAGCACGAAGGTCACGTTCTGTACGTGATTGTGTGTCAAGGGTTAGTTTTGTTGAATTTATGTGTGTGTTTTTTTGTTTATTTTTGTCATTCCTTGAATATAGAATATACAGCCTTGTATGTCAGAGCCACGAGTGTTTTGCTTGAGTATAAACCTGCCCGTATTCCCCACCCAGGTGCATTTTCAGACATAAGCCTCATCCAGGCAATCGATTCGAAACAATTCGAGAGGTCTGACGTCGGGACGGCAGTGGACTGTCGAACGACGCCGGTAACGCCCACGCGATCTCACACATCCTTAGGGCTAACGACTCCTTATCGCAACAGAGTTGTATTATGCGCGGCACGTCGGAGGGAAGGCCACGACGTCGGAGGGAAGGCCACGACGCCACCATAAGCCACTAGAAAAGACCAGAGAACTGAGAAATAGGGTACGAGGCGGAGCGATGGTCCGTGAAGGCGACATCTACCCGCAGGTTTTCGCACTCCGATGTCCAAAGTTAGCGGATAATATTTTCTCGAGAGGGCGCGAAGGAGGAGAAAATTCACCCCTCCAGAAATTTTCCCCAGGCGGAGTTGCATAAATACCGCGACGCACTTTGGTAGAGCTCTCTTACGACTTCGACAGCGACGGCGACTCAACTAAATTCTTCAGCGGTAGTAATCGGTTAGTGCAGGAGTATAATTTTACTTGCTTTAGTAAAACTGATTTAAGAAACGCGGTGATAAGTGATAGAATTCAGAAGCAAAGTGCATGTACAGCATTTGCACTAACATTACGCGAGTAAGCAAGCGTTGTGACTGCTCGAACTTAAAATAGTTTCATCATCGATGTAAATTCGCGCAGAAGGACTCTGAACGAAATCCAGTATTTAATTTTGTACGCCACGACCACGCACGCTCAAAGTGTGGTATGTCGGCCGAGTGCTAGAAGTAGTCAATTCAAGCACGTTAGTTATTTAAAACTGGAAGCGCGAGCAACGGGTACGCGGCAGGCGGCAGAAGGACGACTCCAACACTCAAGCGTAGGCGAGAAAGACTTGGACCAATTCGTGGACGGTACGAGCCTGAGGACGAGAGAAAGGTTTGGAATTTGGACGTGTGGCGGTATCCTGAGATCGAGCGAAAGAAGAGGTGTGACCGCGGGACATCGGACCAGTCGAGTGACGTGGCGAGGACTGCGAGCGACCGAACACCCCAAGGTTAACTGACGGCGAGCGTGAAGGAAATGTCGAGGTAAAGAACTGGCAACTTCTATGCGGCAATTTGTTGGGAAACTGTGTAGCTATAAACACCAGGCGTAGCGTCCTAAATAGGTGAAAGTTCCATATAACTACTGGGAAATATTTCGAATGTATGAGCGGCAGTTTTGATTTCATTCGCTGTACGCACCAGTAAATTCGTTGAATGCCATACCTTGTACAACTTTTCTAAAGTAAATTATAATTGTTCATGTAATGTAAAAGTAATCTTATTGAAAGTATTGTTTCCATTGTATGATGTCAGGAATAATCAGTTAGTATAATTTTGTAAAGGGTACGATTTAGTAACGTGTGTGTAACGTTTATTCTTGTGCTAGAGTTAACAGCATTGTAATAAATGCGTAGCTCAAGGCTGACCCCTGTGAAGTCTATAATAGAATAATTGTAGAGAATCACTTAAAGGGCCGTGCACGGAGAAGACTTTAGATTAACCAAAGTTAAATGAGGTACACGAAGTAATTGAGAAGGAGGTCAAAGCAAAAGTATTGTAAATAGTGCGTATTGAAGTAATCAGGCAGTCAAGGTGACGCCTATACATTCTCTTATGGTTGTGTTATTTCTGTTCTTTTTGTTTCTGTTTTCTTTGCAGTGACCATCTACGTAAAGTACATACTTATTGTATATTTGTGCCGCTGTGTAATTTGTTTTACTGAATATATGCTCATTTTACCAGAATTTTATATAATTCATTGTGTCAAGGGTTCAGACCTTTCTCATACCCGAAAGATCCTGCTTCCTGAGAATTTAAAGCTCCCTTCACGAGCATTCATAGTTTCACGCTTCATCGCCACCGGCTGGAAGGTAGTAGGTGGGCGTGTTATAATATATATATATATATATATATATATATATATATATATATATATATATATATGACGTCCAAAAACTCCTACTTAATCTCTCGCTGAATTTATAGGTCGAAGTTGCTGCTTGAACGGCGATCGGAATCAGAAAGAAAGTATGAATGTTGATTGATTTTTGTAGGTACTCATCACATGTGTTTCTTGACCACATGACATTGTTGACAAGAAATATTTATATTCATACTCCTTTAAAACGTTCAATTTCAAACTATCTGCCATCCCCTTTTCCAAATAGTCTTCCTCATTTCTTAAATACATGTAATGATAGTGTCGAAATATTTGCTTTTTGAAATCAGTGCAGTTTTAACTAATTTGAGTTGATGTTTGTAATCCACAAAATAAAGTATGGTTTGAGCCCTGAAAAGGTCAATTAGGCATTGTTGAATCGTTGGCAATGTTATAAAGCCTTAAGAAATAAACCAACTTTATCAAAGACCTAGAGGAATTAAAAATTTCACAGCTGTGCATCTAGTAAAATATTAAGATGAGTAAAGTAAAAATATTATAACAAAAAAAGGTATAAAATGAAAGCATAATGTAAATTTAACGTATTTTGAGAGAGGTATGTAGAATTACAAAAATAATGTAATTACATTAAAATACGGTCTCTACTGATGAAGAGCAAGAGTAATAAATTTCTGTTTTGTGTAGTAAATTAGGATCAAACGTTTGATATATTGGGGACTTGGTTCTCTTTGATTGTGCTCGTTGGTTTTATGATCGAATTTGAAACTCTAGCATATTTGGACATGCATGATTCTGTTTTAACAATATTTAATACATTTATAAATTTATCTTTGGATTCATAAAGTAGTACTGAACGTGTATTTAATTGTTGAATAGATTGTTTGTGGTCGTACCTACTTTCCAATTTACTACTCGAATATCGGGCGTGGTTGCATTACTATGACGTTATTAAAATTATTTATTTCGTAAACAGCAAGAGAAATAAATTTCTGTTTAGAGTAAACAATTATGTTCTTGGTTTTCTTTGTGCTCGTTCGTTCTCTATTACTACTCTTATACTACTCTGTTACTACTCTTTCTCACTACGATTCAGTTTATGCGATATTTATTCAATGCGCTTATAATTTTTCTTATGTGTAATAAATTAGTACTGAATGTGTTATTAATTATTGAATAGGTTTTAGTTATTTGTGGCCGTCAGTACTCTCCAAATTACTACTCGAATATTGTGCGTTGTTGAAAAAGTATGTTGTTTTTAAAACTATTTATTTCGTAAACAGCAGAATACATTTCTGTTAAGAGTAAAAAATTAATATGACACGTCTGTTAAATTATTTTCTTGGTTTTCTTTTATTTATTTATTTATTTATTTATTTTACGTCAAAAAAACAGTTAAAAACTGCGTATGACGTGCTATGGGGAAAAGTGAATTGTGTGCACATTTTCAAAATTCTGTGATCCCTACACTAAGTCATATACTACTTAAATTTTGAATTTTGAAAGGGAGAAAAAAAAACTCCCATGTAGTAAAATCTATTTTCAAGGATAAATAAGCAATAAATTTTGAATTTTGAAAGGGAGAAAAAACAAAAACTCCCATGTAATAAAATCTATTTTCAAGGATAAATAAGCAATAAATTTTGAATTTTGAAAGGAGAAAAAAACAACAAAAACTCCCATGTAATAAAATCTATTTTCAAGGATAAATAAGCAATAAATTTTGGCTCTTATTACTTCCTGCCGCGACAACATGGAAACGATAATTTGAAGAATTGTGTTTTCCACTGAATTCTAGAAGACGTGCACAGAAAATGAAGTTACATTTATGTCCAGAAGCAAAACAAGGGGCCATCTCAGCATTTGCTCAATGGATCAGGGAAACTGGACGAAAAACCTGATCGAGATGGGGTCATTGACCCGGAAGCTGTAGTACAATAGTTGTTACAGGTTGTTTATACTCATTTATACAGTCCAAATGGTAAATAATGCATTATGTATCATTGTTAAAATTAATGTTACTTTTCTTGTGATGCTCAGTATAGTCTCTAATTGTATAGAAACAGTTATGCAGCAGAAAAGATTTCACTTGGGATTTAAACTTTCATTGAATTTAATCGTTTAATGTCATCTGGCAAAGTGTTGTAAAATAATGTACATGTATTGTATGTGAACTTTTTGTAATGAGCTGTTGATACTGTCACCTGGTGAATATGATTTCTACGTCGAGTGTTATAGTAATAGACTTCCGCATTTTCTGAAAATATATTCCCGCCCTTGAGCAAGTCATTTTTTACAAAAACCACTGATTCGTAAATAAAAAGACACGGTAATGGTAGAATTTCTAGATTAATGAAGAGAGGCTTACATGAATCACGTGGGTGGGATTTGGTTATTATTCGTACAATTCGTTTTTGTAATCTAAAAGTCTGGGAGCTATAAGATGTATTTCCCCAGAATATTATGCCATATCTCAGGCGGGAATGAACATTCTGAAGTATACACAACGAGCAGTATGAAGGCTGACTGAATTTGCAAGAATTCTGAACGCGTAGCATAATGAACTTAATTTTTTGTTCAATTCATTTAAATGGACGTTCCATTTAAGGTTTGACTGAATTGAGAGACCTAAAAATTTTGTTGCCTTAACATCAGTCAATGGTACACCGTTCATTTTCAATGGAGCACAGAATTGTTTATTTGAAATGGAAAACTGCATTAAAACCGTTTTTTTCGTTTACTATTAATTTGTTATTTCGGAACCAATTTGAAACATCTGATATTGCACTATTCACTGTTTCTTTATTGCAAAGGATGTTCGTATCATCCGCAAAGAGAACCGTTCTTCCGTTTCGAATCGTCGAGGGCATATCGTTTACGTAAAGTAGGAACAGAATAGGGCCTAAAATCGATCCTTGAGGAACTCCACATGCAACGGGCAAAGAGTCGAAAAGGTGCGTACGTAATGTTCCATCATTCCAGTAAGGTATTTCAACTCTCTGAGATCGTTGTTTAAGGTATGAACATAACCAATCTAGAGCAATACCACGAATTCCATATGAAGGTAATTTGGAAAGTAAAATGTCATGATCAATGACGTCAAAAGCTTTTGAGAGATCTAAAAATAATCCAATAGGTGCCTCGTTTTGATCCAATGATGAGGCGACATCTTTAAGAAAAGAAAATATAGCTGTTTCCGTTGATTTTGATTTTCTAAATCCATGTTGGCAATCTGAAAGCGCGTTGTGTTTACTGAGAAAGGTTTCCATTCGTACGTAAAAATCTAATATTTTTGAAAAAACTGATAGAAGAGAAATGGGCCGATAATTTTGAATTTCATTTTTGTTGCCTTTTTTGAAAAGCGGCTTAATTTTAGCTGTTTTGAAAATATCTGGAAACGTTCCAGTGCATAAAGATGGATTAAATATGTGAGTTAACGGGTGTATAATGGCATACGCACAAGTCTTTAACAAAGAATCCGGGAATTCATCTAAACCGGACGAATATTTATTTTTTAGTTTACCGATTATTGTGAGAATTTCATAGGAAGAAGTTTCGAAAACGAACATTGTGTCTAAAATTTTTGGTGAACTGTCTGTTTTTGAATTTTGTGCCTGAAGACCCTTAGTGAGATCGGCAGCAATTCTCGAAAAGTATTGGTTAAAGAGATTGGCCACTGTTCTTTGATTGTGTTAGTTGGTTTTCTATATGTTAGAATTTGATCTCTGGCATGTTTTGATCACTACGATTCAGTTTAAATAATATTTATTTAATGCGTTTCAACGTTTTTAATTTTTCTTGGGTGTAATAAATTAGTACTGAATTTTATTATTTAATATGTTTTAGTTGTTTGTGGCTTTTGGTACTCTCCAACTTATAACTGGAATATCGTCCATAACTATGACGGTTTTAAAAATAATTTATTTCGTAAATAGTAAGAGTAATAAATATCTGTTTAGAATAATAAATTAGTATCAGCAAGAGTATCATTAGTAAACAGCAAGAGTAATAAATTTCTGTTTAGAGTAAAATATTGGTATGAAACGTCTGTTATATTATGATCTTGGTTTTATTTGATTCTGAGCGTTAGTTCTCGACAATATTACACGCGAATGTCGTGCGTGGTTGCATAACTATGCTGTTTTTAACAATATTTCTTCTGTAAACGGCATGAGTAATAAATTTCATTTTGGAGTAATAAATTAGTAATAAATATGTACTAAAGTCTCGTATTAGTTGAATCAATTGTGCCCATTTTTTAAAATTTGGTTGTGCTAGCGGGACAGACACGCCAGTATAGCCACGTTTATTTCAGAAACGGGAGGAGTAATAACTTTAATTTTTAGGTAATAAGTTATTAATAAATGAGTACTAAATATTCCATTTGATTTGATGTGATTGTGCTATGGTGGTTGTGCCAGATTGACATGCCCGCTTTTCATGCCTCCGCCGCAAATGGCCTGCCGAACACCAAAGCTTGGTGAGTAGTCTTCCAATCAGGGGCAAAATGGGATATAGCCATTTCAGGTCAAATCGCACAAAAGTTGACACGACTTTTTTTAAAACGTACGATAATTTTTTTCTTAAAACTGCAGATCAAAAAAGATACACGTTTTGTTTATTATTTCCCTGAAAATTGATTTTTTGTGTAGTTATGACCTATTAAATTTTGGAATTTACGCGTACTTCTCAAAATATGATCAATTATTGCTCCGAACGTACTTAATATAAAAATTCCTGATTTGTTTCATTTATTACTTTCAAATGTTCATTTTATTCTTCTGTAAATACATTTTTCAAAAAATAAATATTTAATTCTAAAAAATATAGACTATTCCTTTTCAATTTTCTATAAAATACTTTCAGACAAAAGTGGGCACTCCACACATACAGTTCTAAAAGATCAATAGTAAGTATGAGGGCGCGCTCTGCCTACCCATGTAACGAATGAATCCCCCTCTAACGAATTGAGTTCGGTCAGACTTTGATCTAAGTGCTGAAGAACTATAAAAAGAAAGGCCGTCTGCCTGATTAGGGTTTCAAGAATTATTAATATTTCAGATGTCCACTCTGCTCCCAGAATGGATGGGTGACAGCGAAACGAATTCAAATACGAGCTATTCCACGTCCAATCGCACAAGAATTGACACGTTTTTTTTATGTATAAATCTTTTTATTAAATCTGTACATCAAGAAAGAGACATATGTTTCTTAATTTACCTGAAAATTGATTATTTGTTTAGTTATGCCTATATTAAATTTTGGAATATAGGCATATCATACCGCAAAATATGATTGATTGATGCTCCGAATATACTTAACATAAAAATTCCTGTTTTGTTTTATTTAATACTTTGAGATGTGTATTTTGTTCCTCTGTATATTACTTTCCTCGAAAGTAAATATTTCATTAAAATTATCATTATTTAAAAAAATGAAAATTTCTGTATGAACTCGCTCAGATAAAAATTTGAAAAAATATAGGCGTATTTCTTATTCAATTTTCTACAAAACACAACAAGAAAGAGGTAGGCACTGAACACGTACAGATCTAAAAAAATCTATTGTAAGCATGCGAGCGCGCGTGTCTTGCCCTTGCACTAACGAATTATGTTTGATCAGTCTTCGATTCAAGTGCCGAAAAGAATGATCTCTGCCTGATCAGGGTTTCAAGAAATATTAGTAACTCATATGTTCACTTTGTCCCCAGAAGGGATGGGTCACACCGAAACGAATTTTACTGATGAGTCCCTTTGCATCCTAGGGATGGGGCGCCCTTCTGACCTTGCTCGTGAAATACAACAGACCACTTGTCAAGGGACTTGAGTAAAATTTTCTGAGCATCAGTGGCAATACACATCTTATAAGGAGAAGAGTGCTGGAGTTTGTTCTGTGAATCGTGCGTATACTGTGCTACATGAGTGGCGATCACCTTATGAGATACGACAGATGTTTTAACCAATTTAATCTTTCTAATCACGATTTTAAGAAAAGAAAATCTCGAGGTCGCGTAAACCACGATTTACGAGTGAAACTTGATTTAGAAGAGTCATTAGATTGACGAATTTGTTATTCATGTCGGAAAAAAGGAAGTTGGCTTCCAATAATGCTTTTTGTTAGTACAGATATCGTCGATATCAGTGGCTCCCGTGGCACTTACGAAAAAGCCAAAAGTCCAGTGAATATAGTGAAAACAGTGGAAATCAGGGTAGTGACAATTTAAGCTCTTCAGATAGTTTGTCAAGTGTGCGAAATGATTGTAGTGAAGATAAACAAGAGTTTAATTGCAAGAGGAGATACACCCGTGAAGAAAACAAAATTGCAACAAAACGGTATCCCCATGAGAAATTTCAGACAGTATAAAGTGATACTACAGATAATTTTTTTCACACTCAAGATCATTCGCCGTCAATTGAAAAATGGCACAAGAAAGACATTATTAAGAAACTTATGGGTTCCTTTCACTTATCAGATCACAAGACATTGAAACTTTAAATTTTGACAATTTTTGAAAGTTGGAAATACAATAAAATTAAACGACACTTCACAGAAACCAAACACGTGATAAAGTGGCTAAAAAGTTGGATGAAGAAAATGGAATTTTGTTCAGACCTGAAAGTAAATTTGGCAAGGAATTAGAATTGTGCATTGAGTCGAAAGTTAAGGAATTCTAAGCGAGTACAAATAATGAGTAATGGGGGCCCAGAAAATTTCAAAATATCAGTCACAATGTGAGTCAAGAATCCGTCATTTAATAATCAAACATAATCGTTCAGTATTACCGCCTCAAGAAGTACTTAAATTACTGCGTCATCCAGTGGCGGTTCCTAAACTTCAGACCAGGTAGGGCACAGAAACTCGTAAAAAAATAATGCAACATGCAAAGCATTGGAAAACATACCTCTAATTTTTATACAGCAATTCAATCCTCCTCTCCTTGACTCTGGCAAACACTTCAATAACTTGACAATTAAAATCAACAATGCGACCCAGAATGTATCTGTTTTTATCTACAAGTTCATTATGTTTACGCACAGAGATTCTATATGCGTCATTGAATTCTTGCCTGATACTAACTCTCCCAAGAACAGCTAAATTCATTTCATTGTTGACATGACTTTTTGAAATAGCGTGTTTTTTGCATATATCCGGGAGATGCTTCAAATCTTTAATACCGTTCTTGGTCCACGTTTCGTCACCCCCAAATAGAATGCATGGGAAGCAAAACAATGCATTACTCACTGGACATCCACAAATACAATCCCATTTATCATACACTGACTTATTAAATGTTCTGTTGTACGATCTATTTTTATCATTAAAAGCTTGCTTGATAACCAGATCAGGCCTCGGTGGCCCTAATTCCTATGCCAAAATCCTGTCTTCATAACCTAAATTTTTACTTCCTAAATACTTAACTTCATTCATTTTAAATTTTTAGCGGTTTAAATTGAAAATCACTCAAAATCCCCCGTTGGTTTCTCACGTCAGCTGAACGAGAAGAGAAAACAATTCAATTGTAAACACGCAGACGCTCAAGAAAAACTTATTCACATTTCACAGCTGCTGATATTATCAAGGTTACAAGCGCCCTGAGCTGATTAGCATTTTATTTCTCAGACACTACGAGCGTTGTTTGTGCATCTAATAAGTGGCGCTTGCAGTGGCAGTCACAAAAAGCTTGTGACCCTGAAGAGCCTTAAGGGAGCATTACCCCCTCCCTTTTTTCCGCGCACTACGAGGGAAAGCTTTGCTGAACGGGAGAGAGCTGGTCACAAGAAGCTTGCGGACTTCGCCCTGTTGCCACAACTACCTCGAAGTCAGCGCTGAGAAATAGTATCGATATCGCCCATGAAAACCTTAACGTTAATTTTCTAGAAGTATTTACTCGATAACAAGACAAGCATTTTAGTCCACTATTAATACTTTTCTTTACAAGAGGGAGGGCACGTGACCATGTGGCCTGATGGTAGAGCCGCCACTGGCGTCATCCAAACAAACCCTTCGCCAGTAACGCAAGAAACGCGTCTGTCGCAGCAATCTACTGCACACTTGTTCGTAAAACATTAATATTTTTTAAAGTTACTGAAATCCCTTGATTTTTTCTAGTGTTGTCAACAAGACTTTAGAGCGTTTATTAATATTTTTTTAATTTTTTAGCTCAACGAGTTTACAAATATTTTCAAAATTAAAATTTTTTCAAGAATTGAAAATGTAGGAAATTAAATATTTGGCAAAATCTCAAAAATTAAACATGTTTCTGAGTTTCGAGTGGAATTTGAATGGAGTTTCTATAATTAGAGTATTCAAATATGAGATATTTTTAAGTTAGTGATGCGCGTCGATTTTAGCAAATTTCATCATAAAATATTTTCGAAAATAATAAAGTTAGAAAAAAATGCACGTGCTAACTTGTTTGATTCATATAATAAGTAGAAAAAATGAGAAAATAATTAAAAATATGAAGGTCAAATTTTGGTCTTTTTTGTGCGATTTGACGTGGAATGGCTCGTAACTTTGTTAAATGAAATAATCTCACCACATATTCATTGGGAAAATGTTATAATTATTTGCACACACACACACACACACACACACACACACACACACACACACACACACACACACACACACACACACACACACACACACACACACATATATATATATATATATATATATATATATATATATATATATACTCGTGAATCCTGTGGGCCTACGTTCGAATCCCAGTCGAGTTTAGAATGTCTGAGGGTCGGAAACACGTTTGCGGGTTTAATTAGAATTATAATATTACGTAACCCTTATTTACAGTACAACAATTTATGTGCTGTTGTAGTAATACTAGTAACATTTTTATGTATATATTCAATATATGACGCAGGCTAATTTAGAATTCAAGCAAATCTTTTCTTACCAGGTTGAGAATGATGGGATTGTGATTTTGCGAGAAACGCCCTATCCAAACTCAAGTCACGTGTCACTAGTCGAGAAAACAAAATTCATGCCGAATTATTTATTACGAATTTCAACAGCATTTCAGAAAAGCAAAACAAAGTTACCTATCCAAAAGGTACAATAGAATATAGAAAATGGAATCGTAGGATATATTCTTAGAGAAATATTGTGATTAATGTTCTTTCAGGGGAGCTTCTAGGGATATTTAAGGATGTTTTTAAACATTATCAGATTTTTTAAATATTTGATGTTTGGAAAAAATTTACTTAGGTTAAACAGTTAAAAATAAATTCTAAATTTTTTTTTTAATAATTTCAATTAGTAAGCAGTATTTAAAATATTTAATTTAAAATTAATTTGTTAATGGCATTAAAATAAATTCACAAATAATATATCAACTTGAATAACATTTATTGACTTTTAAAATAGTTCCTAAATCAACAAATTTCCAGAGAATGCAAGCCCTCCATTACCTCCGCCCCTGGGACCACCGTCGAATTCTGCCGGACTAAAGAATTAAAACAAAAAAAATTTAACCAAGCGCTCTCTCTCTCTCTCTCTCTCTCTCTCTCTCTCTCTCTCTCTCTCTCTCTCTCTCTTCTTTTTTTTTATTATCTATCTATTATTCCCTCCTCTCTATCTCCCTCTCTCTCTCTCTCTCTCTCTCTCTCTCTCTCTCTCTCTCTCTCTCTCTTTCTCTCTTTCTTTCACACACACACACAAAGTAGAAACTAGCAATGAATGAAAACTTACAAGACGTATGTCCAAGGTGTGACTGGAGTTTTTCCAAAATGGCCGTAATGAACTAATCACAAGCCAAAATACGCACTTTTCGTAGAATCTGATGCTAACGCATCGCTCAAGATTTCACTGGCTCAGTTTCGAACCATTGGCTTTTATTCGTTCGTAAAAGTAAAACTATTTGTGATCTTGAAAAATTCTAGTATTATTTACACTTTATACAAAGAATCTTTCTCACCAATGGGATAATGACCTGACTTCACTGTTGCAACAGTCTACATGAATATTGTGCCAGAGAGTATACTATACTACTGC
This sequence comes from Teleogryllus oceanicus, assembly GCA_964035755.1. Classification (NCBI taxonomy): domain Eukaryota; kingdom Metazoa; phylum Arthropoda; class Insecta; order Orthoptera; family Gryllidae; genus Teleogryllus; species Teleogryllus oceanicus. The sequence continues at coordinate 17,727,678 of CAXIVR010000010.1, forward strand.
ACTGTGCGTACTAGTTGAAACTTGTGTCTCGGGACAGCGAATGCGGAGCCACGAAAGTATGCGAAAATAGTCGAGCGGAGCCGAGCCGTGGAGCGTTGATTTTCAGCGCGAAGCATTTGAACAATTTTAAAATGTTCGAGCGGATATAATTTCCACACTACTTTATTGAAGTACAAAACTTTGGTTCAGAGTGGATCCACTGATCCACTCTGAAATGTATATAAGTAATATGAATAACTGTAATTGTTCTTATTTGAAGATAAAGCGCATAGAAATATTTCTATGTCCGGCATAAAATATATTTTTAAATACATTTGTAAAAGCCGAAGTGCCAAGCATTTATACGCTCGGCACGTTAAAAAATTAATTTCATATGATATTATACATTATAATAAAATAAACATAATATGTATATAATATATATTGTATAATGAAATCTAAATAAGTTATGCAATTACTATAACCTTATCAGCAAGAAAAAGTATTGAATATTAAAAAATATTCTCAATATATTATATTGTAGTAATATTCATATTGTTAATACTATTTATAAAATATTTGTATATAGTTTTATAATATTAAATACTATTCTTTGCTGATAGGTAATTACGCAGATCTCTCTCTTCCATTTATATAGTTGCTTATTAAGAGCGTAGAGCGCATGATAGAGACAGAAAAACAAAAAGCGATAAACAAAAAAGATAGACAGTCGATCCGTCTTTATTTTTCAACGCTTTTGGTTTTTCTGTCTCTGTCACGTGCTCTACGGCCCTTACCTAATATTAACTTAATTTTAATTTTATTTAATTTAATTACAGAGAATAAATTTCGAAAATAGGATTCAACTTCCAATTTTTCAATAGCACAATTGAAAAAAGTTACAACTGTACATGTAATTATTTGTATGATTTATTTGCAAAGTCACAACATCTGAATATAATTTCAAAACTCCTGTTCACACTGAATCTATACATTGCATTATAATAATTAATATATAAAACTTTATTAATCAATAATAAATATTTATACAAATGTTTTTCAAACATATCTTGCATAAATATAGTAAAAATGTGTATTTCTGTTCATCAGTCCTTTTTATGCTAGTCCTACAGATAACTGGAGATTGAATATAAACAATTTCGTGGATTGTTATAGTGATGTAAGAAAGTGTTTCTGTACCTAAAAGATGTAATCTTTTAGGTAAACCTTTAGGTTTACCGGGTTTACTTAAAACAAATGAATCATCCAGGCAGTTCATTTGTTTGTTACACACAGATCTGGATCTACACACAGATTTGTTTGTTACACACAGATACGAAAGTATTTTTTAAAAGCTTCATCTTTCGTCAAAATTTTCACGTAATCTGTTCTAGGTGTTATTCGATAATTGATTTACGATTTTAACTGTCGAAAATCATGTCTTTGTTTTGAAATGAAAGATAATACTGTACCAATGTAACGATTTTAAAGCATTCGATATTGCACAAAAATAAGATCAAATTAGGATTTTCTAAGAAACTAACAATCCCCACCACAAAATAATCTACCAATCGTTTCATTAGACTGGTCTCAAGCTTGAACCAAAGTGTGTTCTTTAAATTACTCATGTTCAGAACTCAAAACTGTTTGGATGTTATATATGCTATATGATAAACAAAAATTATTGAATCTGTACTTATATTTGAACGGGGCATTTTTCGAGTGACGGAAATTAATTGTATATTATAACCAATATATATTTTTGTTTTATTCGTTGAAAATTTATTAAATTTGTGGAAATATTATATTTCCCAATACTCGGGAAAATGTCCGAGTATCGTTGTAAATTTTGTGACAAATCTTTCACACTAAAAAAGAATTTTTAAGGCATTTGAAAGACAAACACACACAAAATGAAGTGAAGTACAAATGTGATAATTGTGGGTATTCAACTTCGCGACCGGACAGTTTGAATAGACATGTCTACTCATTGCCCTAATTTCGAAAAGTGCGAATCAAGTGTAGAATCAAATATATTGTGTGCAATGTGTAATCATTCTTGTTCTACGCATAAGATAATGACGAAAGCATTATAAATCGATGCATGACATTTCTTTTTGTGATAAAGATACATTTGAAACTGAAGAAAAATTTCACGAGTGGAAAAATGTGGAAAATAAAAAAATTTTAAAAGGAAAAACTTTCATCGGGTAAAAAAAACTTTTAATTGTTTCCGCTGGGGTTTTCAAAAGCAGATGTTTAAAAATGTTGGGTAGTAATAAAATAAATGGTTACTGTCCAGCTAAAATGGAAGTACTCTTTCTTCCTTCTGGCGAAGTCAAGGTAGAGTTTTTTAAAACGCACGTTGGTCATCAAAATGAACTTGGCCGTATGAAATTATCTGATGATGAAAGAAATGAAATTGCAAAAAGTATTGCATTGAAAATACCTTTTGATGACTTTTTGAATAATCTCAGAGGCTCTATTTCAACTGATGAACTGGAACGTCGTAATTTGATAACTAGAAAATATTTTCATAACATAGCACGAGACTATAATTTGAAAGCCGAAGGGGTGAGGCACAATAATGATAGTATTAGTGTACATTCCTGGGTTGAAGAAATGAAAAAAACTGGAAACATTGTTGTTTTCTATAAAGCGCAAGGTTCAATTGCTGATTATGAACGAAACACAGTGCGATATGCTGAAATGATTTGGCGACAAGTGTGTCGCTATGGACAGCACTCATGGATTGAATTCATATGGGTTTGAGTTAACGACATTACTTGTTTTAGATGAACTGAATCAAGGTTTTCCTTGTACGTTCATGTTTTCAAATCGCACTGATTGTGAAAATATCAAAATAATGTTATCGAATGTCAAAAGTGCGCTTGACGATCAATTAAAAACCAATGTTTTTATGTCAGACATGGCTGACGAGTTTTATAATGCATAGCTAGCAGTTATGGAACGGCCTAAGTTCCGATTATTTTGTTCTTGGCATGTCGACAGAGCATGGAGAAAAAATCTAAGTAAAATTAAAGGCAATAAAGAAAAGCAAGCCGAAGTATATAAAATTCTTCGCACTTTAATGGAGGAAACGGATAAACTTGCATTTGAGCGAATGTTTGAGGAAGCAGTGAAAAATCTAGAGAGCGACAAAACACTGCTGAATTTGGAGAATATTTTTATAGAGAATACCATCGAACAATATCGAAATGGGCTTATTGTTTTCGCCAACATGCAGCCTTAAATACTAACATGCATTTAGAAGCACGCAGATGTGATTAAACACATTTACTTGAAAGGAAAAAAGCCAAAAAGAGTTGATATCGCTATTTTTAAGTTTTTTCTGAGACAAACTTTTTGATAAACTTATTTCCAATCACAAAGGAAAATTGATGTCCAAGATTTCTGCAATAAGACGTCACACACATTCATCAAAATTAGATACAAATAATGTTATCAAAAGTGATGATGTTTGTGACTTGTGGAAGGTATTTTCAAATAATAAAAGCGAAATCTATGAAGTGACGAAAGCGAACGACTCATGCAATTGCGATTTAAAGTGCGTTGAATGCAATGTATGTATCCACGCTTATATTTGTACATGCCCGGATTCATCGATCAAGTTAAATATATGTAAACATATTCATTTAGTCCGAAAAATAGTTAGCCAAGAATGAATGGTATTATGTAATAATGAAACAGAAGAAAATGTTTTATTCATACATGAAAAATCAACACAAAACGTTGCACAGGAAACAATTTTGAATGATCTTCAAAATGCAGAGACCATAAACGTGAATAATGATATAAAAAAATCAATTATGAATCAATTCCAAAACAAGTTAAGTGAAGCTAATTCTGAAGATGATTTTGAATTGATTAATAAAATGATAAAACAAACTCAAGCAACAATGCGAGCTCAGAATTCTGTGCAACAAAAATCTATGTTGCTCATCTATTAGCGATGAGCCAAGAAAACGAAAGAAATTTAAACCACAAAGACAATTGTCTCTAAAAGAAAAGGAAACAATTCTTCCTCTATAATGGCACCAACTGCACAAGAAAAAGAAGACATCGCAATAAATTTATTATATAATAATGTTGACGACGATGATATTGATCATTCGAATTCGTAATTATGCACTTGATCTTTATGTGAGAACAATTATTTTTATTGATATTAATTATACACATTTCAGAGTGGATCAGTGGAGTAGGCCTACAGGGGATACCACTTTTTAAAAAAACGCACCAAAGTTATCTACTTCAATCAAGTGATGTGGAAATGATAACAATGACAATGTATATTGTCTCTAAACATAAAGAATTATTTGTATTGAGCGCTTCGCGCCGAGAATCAACGCTCAACGGCGACTCCGCTCGACTATTTTCGTATACTTTCGTGGCTCCGCATTCGCTCTCCCGAGACACAAGTATAGTTGAACTCTGTGTCTAACAGCTTATAATGTGAAAGAGCCGCCGACGTTCCTCTCAAGGCTAACCATATGCTTTTGGCAAGTTAATCGTTGAAGGAGCGCGGCTAATTGCATTTTCAGAGATGCCAACTCTTCGTAGTGAAAACGTACGGAATTCCCGAGTTACAGCCAATCGAACGTTTGATCAGCTTAATCCTGAAGTTTAGCCCTGATTTAAAACGTCGTTAAATCACTGGTGCTTTGATGCGATAGAGAATTGTCTGTACAATATTTAGTTGTAAAATATGATGACTTCAAGCTGGAAGAAATCCTTTCACGATTCTGACAAAAAAGAGCGTCAGAAAGACGTTGGATATGTGGGCATGTTAAACATGAACAAATAGTTACATATTTTTCTCGGTTATGTGAAAACTTAAAAAAATATAGTATAGCTTGCATTAATTAAATGTCTGAATCTTGCAAGAATGGTACCTACGCCAGTTTTCCTGTTCTACTCGTATACTGCTTCCTTTATAATTATTGTTACTTTGGAGCAGTGGTGGTTTCGAGGTGCCATGTAGGCAGCAGGGCCGGATTTAAGGGTGGGCAAGGTAGGCGGCGGCTCAGAGGTCCTCACCAAATACAAAATTGGTGGGGTAAAATTGTATTTTAACAATAGTTGTACGATGTAAACCAAATTCATATTTTTTTACATTTGAATACCACTGTTGTAAATAAAGATTATCGGAAATGTCGCAAAATATTCCCACTAATAACTAACAGCTTTCTACAACACATAACTAATAACAATTATCCAAATAACTAAAAATAACCAATAATAATATCAACTACTTAACTAACTAAAGGCAGATGTACAAGATAATACGGAACAATTTGCAAATAAAAGTATCCAAAGTTTTTTATGACAATCATTTATTTCAGCAATTGCACAACGTTTCGTAACTAGTTTTGCTATCATCAGGTGCTTAGTGAGGGAACTACTATCCATTGAATTACCTCTGCAGTAGAACAATCGAGGAAACATTACGAAATTAACTCACTCTCACTCAGTTGATATCACATAACTGAGTTGATATCACACACAGTTATGTGATATCAACTGAGTGAGAGTGAGTTAATTTCGTAATGTTTCCTCGATTGTTCTACTGCAGAGGTAATTCAATGGGATAGTAGTTCCCTCACTAAGCACCTGATGATGTAACAAAACTAGTTACGAAACGTTGTGCAATTGCTGAAATAAATGATTGTCATAAAAAACTTTGGATACTTTTATTTGCAAACATATATTGACCATCAAGAAGAAATATTGATTTAATAATACGGAACAAATCCAAGCAAAAATCAGACAAATTAGAAAACTCAAAGTTACAATGGTCACAATGTCTGTGTTTCAGAAAATCTCTTGACCAATGCCCTCTAGAAACCAACGCCCTCTAATTCAAGATGCGTCTTTTTAAGATACTGTATGTCAAGATGGCGTTGTCTTAACGCGGGGGATGTTGGTAGACCGCTAAAGCCTTTCATATTTTGCTGCCAACTTGCCTTCAGAAAATGTTTAACGTTACTTGTTAAAAATAAAATTAAAAAGTATTTTTAAAGTGAATGAACAAATGCTATTATCATATTTGTTGTCATGGTAATTAAATATTACTCACTTCTAGCTTGTCTTTTTATCATGCGAATATTCAAATAAATGTGCAAATTTGTGGGAAATACTACAAACGTTTTTAGCGCTTAGAACCACTCCTGTCGAATGAAAGTAATTAAATTTAAGCATATTATAGTATTTTTACGAGTATATTTTTAGTGATTTGTCATTTCCTTTCACCTATTAACTGCCATGGGGCTAATTAATCCCTATTGGGAATCTCAGACCTTTTTCATTGTTGCGTGATATTGTGTAGGTACTTTAACTTGCAAATTATATTTCTTCAATAGATGGAAACATCCTACACAAAACATATAAGAAAGTTTTTTTCATTCCTGAATGTCAGATGACGATGTAACGGTGATCGCTAAGGCATTGTTCACTCCTGGCCAGGGTGTACACATGACTTGCATCGGTTCGAATCTTCATCTAAAACAGTGCTTAGCTGCTATATACCTGTGGTTAAGTCGGAGGGAGAGGCCGGTGTAAAGTAAGCTCTGGATCTTCAAATAATTCCATCAAGCCCCTTGGATTTATTAGCCTACCCTGAATTCACGAACCGCCATGCCTTGTGTGCTGAAAATTATTGTGGATGATTGTTTCTTGACAACATTTGAAAATCGTCGTGCAACGCGAAAAATATCGGTGAATTGAAGGAGAATTAAGATCAGCCAAACTTGCGCCTACAGTACCTACTTTTCGGAAATCGTCGAAGCAGGACGTAATCTGCAGATACTTATCACAGTTTAGAGACAAAAAGTCTTCTGCAGAATGTTCTATCTTTGAAGAACTATATCTTTTTTATTAATGGCATCAAAAACTCCAAAAGGTTTGAATTTCATGGAATAAATAATAGAGTTGGGTTGATGACAATAAGTGTTACTCCTGTTAGGTCTAATTTTTGTGTCCTAACAGGACACAAAAATTAATTTTAATTGTTGAAAAATAGTCAACAAGTTAATGAATACAAGTCAACAAGTGCTGACTTTTATAATAGTAATATATTCAAACGTTTCAATTTTTTTATAACTCGTGAATAAGGCAATAATATCTTAACACAGTTATGATAATAATGTACGAATAGATAATGTGTTCATTATTTGTCATTACTGTGAACTTTGAAATATATAGTGGTACAGTAACATATGTGCTACACATAATTTTTATCTGGGATATAACACATTTATGCAAATAAAATGTTTTATTATGTGAGGCTATGTAGTCCCTTTAAAAAGTTTTAGAAGGGCCACCCCTCTATGCACATGTATGTCAATATTATATATTCCATTTAGTGTTGTTCCTAAAATATTCCTTCCTTTGTTAATGTTCCATGGATTTTATTAAGACAAAAACATTTAATAATTTTCATAGGCACATAGAGGGACAGGAGGAGGACCAAGGACATCCTGAAAATTTTGAAAGAGGACTCATAGCCTTACTATGGAATTATTTTTGTAAATATTTCACTGGATTTCAGCTTTCTAACCTGACAATTTGGGTCTTGTTACATGGCAATCATGTGAGTTAGAGACTCTCCAAACCATCTGGTGACTGTAAAATGTTCAATTAAAAAATGAATTGTTTCTTAATTTATCATCAAAGTTAAAATTTAATTCTTATTAAGTATTATATTATTTATTTCCTAGTAAAAGCTGTGCAGGCCTATGATAATTTTGTAATCTTTACATTTATAATACTTCACACTACTACTAATACTACTACTAACGCTACTACTATTACATGTAAATAAAGTGAAAACTGCAAGCCTGAAGATCATAAATTCTATTTTTTAGACAACCACTACTAAAAGTGGTTACTTTTAGAGGATGCAGAGAGTGCTTTAAGTTCAATTTCTAGCACTAATACAAAAAGTGAAATGAAGTTCAAATATTCAGACAAAATTGTGTGAATGTGACAAAGAAAACAAAGTAATTTTGTTTGACACCCTCAACTACTACCTCCTTTAATGAACCTGTGTACCTATAACATAGTACACATGTAAGTGATTTATACATTTGAATTGAAATAAAATGAAAGTTATTAAGGTTGTCTATAAAATAGTATATGACGTGTGTAGTTTAAGAGATTTTATTTTTGTTGTGTCTCTTCGCCTGTCAGGCTCATGTCCCAAACTGTATTACTCAACTATTATTGAATTAAGGAGTTTTTTGTTTGTTTTTTCTCCCTTTCAAAATTCAAAATTTATTGCTTATTTATCCTTGAAAATAGATTTTACTACATGAGAGTTTTTGTTTTTTTTTCTCCCTTTCAAAATTTAAGTAGTATATGACTTAGTGTAGGGATCACAGAATTTTGAAAATGTGCACACAATTCACTTTTCCCCATAGCACGTCATACGCAGTTTTTAACTGTTTTTTTGACGTAAAATAAATAAATAAATAAAAGGAAATTTTCCTTTTAGGAATCTTACATCAAAAAAATACTTATGTAAGAGTTGATAAGGATGCACTTGTAATAAGATATTTAAATTTTTGTTGATAATAATAGAAACAATCTCTATAAGTTTATGATTTATTATTATTAATTTATTTTTTAATGAAGATGTTTCATAAATTAATTTATCAGTAGTTTTCTAGTAACATCAATCACTTTTTCAAAAACAATTATGTAAAAATTGTAGTTTTCCAAATTGTGGAACATAATTAAATTACACAATTTCAGAAAATTGTTCATTTTCCGTACTTTGTCATTTTATTCTTATGTATTCAATACATCCTTCCCTTTAGACATTTCTTTTTCTATCAATTATTTTTAATGTCATTGACAAATTATCTCTGTAGTGCATGTTGTAAATCAGTAAAGTACATTGTCGACACTTATCTTTTCATTTTTGAGGATGAGATAATTTTCTACTTTCGTGTGTGAATTATTTACCTATCGATTATCCAATCATATAGTTTACCGGAATATCATAAAACAGAACTATCAGCTTGTGGTTTAATGAGGAATGGAGTGAAAACTAATAATGCTACAGAATACCAAAGATGTTCTTGTACCAGTTAGTTTTCTATTCTCTTTAGACTGGCCTCACTTTTCGATTTTACCCCACCCTCATCCTAGCTACCATCTATTGCCACTTAAGGAACATTTCTTCACATTGTCTCAATTTTTCAATCTCCTAATGGTAGAATTGAAATATGATTTATGATGTATAATGTAATAGCATTATTTCATAATATTATGATTTGAAACATAAATCAATTATAAATTTATTTGCATATCAGGAGAGCAGAATGTAACATCACAAACTAATATTCCATTGCATTCCTCCTTGGTCGTGTGATCAAGTCTCATTTGCTAAATATATGTAAGTCTCAAGTTTGACAATTTCACAAATGTTTTTGACTGTGCGAATGCAAATGTGTAACAAAGGTACTTCTCACTTCCAAATAGCTTTTTTTTTTTAACAATTTCATGGCCATCTAAAGCTAGCAGCGCCCAAAAACAAATCACAACCAAACTATTTTCATAATTATGGGCTAATTAAGTACTCTATTCCTGAATTTTTGGCTCTTTTGGATTTCCCAAAATCACTTTAGACTAAAGCTAGCAGCACCCACTAAGAAAATCCATTTAAAATCAAATCAAAAAAACTGAAACCCTACCCAATATTTAAGAATAATTATGGGCTCTTGGAAAAAAATTACACACACACACACACACACACACACACACACACACACACACACACACACGCACACGCACACACACACACACACAGTCGATCAAATATCTTGGTCTCATGATTGACGCCCGTCTGACATTTGCTGACCACCTGAAGTACGCCAGTAATAAAGCTGCGGTAATTAATGCAGCATTGTCGAGACTAATGCCCAACATAGGGCCCTGTCAGGAGAAACGGAAGCTTCTGGCCTTGGTTGTGAGGTCCGTCTTGCTCTATGAAGCCCCAGTATGGGCCAACTCCATGTCGATAAATAGTTACATCCGAGGGATGACGTCAGTGTACAGGTTATCAGCATTGCGGGTAGCTTGTGCATTCCGCACTGTGTCAAACGATGCAGTGTGCGTCATCGCGGGGATGCCTCCTGTAGATATCTTGGCGCAGGAAAGACGGAGGCGATATCACAAAGAGGAGAACCCAGACTACTCGACAACACTGCTCGAATGGCAGGATCGACGGGACAAGTCCATTAAGGGAAGATGGACGTACCGCATGATTCCCTTCATTGCACCGTGGATCAACCGTAAACACGGCGAAGTAAATTTCTTCTTGACGCAGCTGTTGTCTGGACACGGATGCTTTCTGGCATATCTCCACAGGTTCAAGCTGGAGGATACCCCATTCTGTCCATTATGTGAACCTGCTGTCGAAGACGCCGAGCATGTGTTCTTCCAGTGCCCGCGATACCATCTGCAGCGACGGCACGTTATGAGTATACTCGGGATCGACCCGCTGACACCCGAAGCAATGGTTGGGTGCATGCTCGCCTCAGAAACCAACTGGGATGCGGTGAGCTCATATGCGCAGACCATAATAGCTGAGCTCCGGAGTATAGAAAGGGAAAGAAGGCAAGTCGATTGATCCTCGTTTGATCCTTCCTACGTTTTGACGAAGAGAAGTGGCTTGTGACTAAGCCACTCTAATCCACTCCCCGTGATGTAATGCCAAACGGCGGTTCCGCGGGGAGGATGGAGGAGAAGGGAGGTTGGTTTTAGTGGGTAAAAATCTCACACTATCATGTGGTACGGGCCGCATGGTGTCTTTTGAAGATTTCCACCTGCCCTCGTAAACACACACACGCACGCACGTACGCAGGCACGCACGCATGCACGCACACACACACACACACACACACACACACACACACACACACGCGCGCGAAACCATACCAAGTTTTTTCGGATTTTCAATATTTGCGTTGTTATAAAATCTAAACTACAAACTTTCTCTTACAGCACTCAAATATTGTTTAAGTCACATACAAAGGAGTTGCACATTGCAGAAAAATAATTTTGGGCTTCTCTTCTTTCTTTCGAACATATGGAAAATTCTTGTGCGAACGATATTAGATCTTTTGACCACTTTCACGCATTTCAGTATATAAACTCAAAAATACAGAACATATGGAAATAAGGAATTTATTGGCAATTGTAAACATATTGGCAAATAAAATGCGACTCATAAATAATTGTTGTCGGAGCGTTGTAATGTAACAGAATAAGGTTTTTGGTGTAATTAAAGACTCAAAATTATGGCGCGTGATATTTTTAGTTATGAAATATTGGGATGGGCCATAATTGTGGGAGGTGATGAGGTAATAGAACAAATTCTTTTGGCGACACTAAAGAGCCAAAATTTAATCCAAAATTATTGGCCAAAAAAAGTTTGTTGTGAAAAATTATCGTTCTTTATATTTTGTTTTCTAAATTCAGGGTGAGTTTTGAAATTTTGAATCGGAGCCAAAAATTCAATTATTTCAAACATGCAAAAACTTTTGATTTTTTATTAAGTAGGGGTGCTAACTTTACCATTCCCTATTTTGAAACCTTATTTTCGGTGTGTTGTGGGAATCAAAAGTAATTTTCTTGGTGTCAGTGCGAGAGCCCAAAATTAACCCAAATTTATGGGGCAAGAATTTTTGAGTTTTCAGAAAAACGGGTGGTTTTGGTTTTTTGTTATCATATTTAGGGGTGAGTTTCAAAATGTTGAAAAGTAGCGATCGGGAGCCCAAAATTAACTTGTTTTGAGCGTACACAAAAATTTTAATTTTGAATAAGTGGGGACGCTAGCTTTACCAGCCCACTTTGATACCTTAATTTCAGAGTGTTGGGACGTAGCCACAATTTATGCAGGGGGCTGTAATTAGCCCAAAATTATAGCACAAGAATATTTCAGTTTTTCGAAAGTGGCAGTGCTAGCTTTACGGAAGTCCCATAACAACCAGTGCTAATAGTTTCTCTTTGTTCAGCCCTGAATTTTGGAATATAAATGCGGGAGTAATTTGTTTCCTAGAGTTCATAATTATTCTTATATTTTGGGTAGGGTTTCAGATTTTTTCTGTGGTTTTTTGATCTTTGTGTTTATGCGCCCATAAGAACCAATGTTAATTGTTTCTCTTTGTACAGCCCTGAATTTTGGAATATAAATGTGGGAGTAATATTTTTCGTAGAGCCCATAATTATTCTTACATTTTGTTTAGAGTTTCAGATTTTTGAATTAATTTGTAGATGGATTTTCTGGTGTCACGATTTTGGGAAATCCAATAGAGCCTAAAATTCGTGAATATAGTACCTAATTAACCCATAATTAGCCTATAATTATGGAAATAGTTTGGTTGAGATTGGTTTTGGGGCACTGCTAGCTTTAGATGGCTCAATTTCATATATATTAGTGCAATACAGAGAGTCGGTACCGTCCTGCTGTAAAATACTCAAATTATTGTTTTGATAGAAATTCACATTTTGGGGGTTCCTGATAGTAAAAAAGAGTTGAATTTTTCAAAACATCTGCCCACCAATTGTCTGTAAACAACTCTAGCACCTTAACTTTACACAATATTGTCACTAAAATGGATATTCTGTGATTTCATTGATGTCATGGACCCTCAAGTTTTAAATGGATCATAATAATCTTTGAAGTTTCAAAAATTCAAAAACTTCTGAAATTGAACCTTTTGAACTTGTCCTATACCTTGATTGGCCTTGGAGATAGAGAATTCTCTCTTAATACAATATATTCTTCAATATTAGAACTTTAATAATTACTTGACGAATTTTTTCAAAATATTAGTAGTATTTGAGGAATTTGGAAATCCATCATGTCCATGTTTCAAAAATACCTAACTTGATTTTCTCAAGAATGGCTCCTAATTTTGTTCTTCAAACTTTTTGTGTTTATAGAACACAATGCACTAAATTACACGACAGCGCCATTTTGATTAAAAATTTTTTTTTTGAAATATCTCACACTCTTAATATTTTCATTACAGCTGCATTTTATAGTTCAATACCACATTTGTGGGCACATAATATTCTTCAATTATCTTATGAAGTTTCTCTTTTTATTGAGCTCTGGTATCTGTACCCTAACTCATATACATATTAAGTTGAGGTAGTAACGACCGTTTCGGGCAAGAACTGAAAAGAAATGCTTGGTGTGGATACTGAAAGATTGACAATGTCATGGTAAACTTAATAACACTTCTTGAGATTTCAAATCTTTTCGCTCAATCAAGTTTAAAGCAATTATTAAATTGTTATCTTTAATCAAAGTTGTAACCACGACGTTAACGTTTTTTTTTAGTACGTACTAACTAAAAACGAATTGCCCGCCATTCCACCATTGTAGTACGTTTGTTCATCACTGCTACCTATAGGTAATGACGAGAACTAATGAACACACGACTGTTCGACACTTGTTGACAATTGAGTGCTGTGAGCGTCAAACGTGCTTGTCAGAAAAGCTCGTCATTGCGAGGTTTGGTGGATTGGTTGGTCTTGTTTATTGGAGAAGTAATTAATTACTGATTCCATAATGCCAGATTTTCTTGGAGATGATATGCGAAAAGTGAAGAAAGATGAAAAAGAAGAGGAAAAAGAAATAAAATGTAAGCGTTTACGTATCTGTCTTTCATTCTATAAATATTATTGTTCAGTAGTTATCGACTTGTTTCTTACTTTCGGATAATATAGTCGACATTCTTAATAAATACTGATGTTTTAATTTACTCTATTTCTTTTTACTTAGCACTGGATGAAGGCGACATTGCTTTGCTGAAGACCTATGTAAGTTTGTTCATTCACTTGTGTGTTCCATTGTGTGGAGTTAAAGTTTTACATTGGATGGATTTGTTAATTATAGGGTCAGGGTCAGTATACCAAGAGTATTAAGGCTGTAGAAGAGGATATACAAACAGTGATAAAGCGAGTGAATGAGTTAACTGGAATCAAAGAGTCAGACACAGGTTTAGCTGCCCCTGCTTTGTGGGATTTAGCAGCAGACAAGCAAACTCTTCAAAATGAGCAGCCATTGCAGGTAAGCTAAATTTGTGACCAATTTCTTGAAATTTGTAATTTTTGTTATTAAAATGATTACCCTAATCCAGTATGAATAAACAATTTTTGGACACAGTTGTCTTTGAAAGTTTGATGTTGTGCTTGCATTCTCAGCTTCATTGTTATGTTGCATATCTTCGTATCAAGTTGGTATGTGTTGATTTTTAAAAAGTAGTTAATATATGATTGATTATAATTGCAATAAGTTGTATTAATTTTATTTCAGTAGTCCACGAATAGGGTTATTTTTAATCAATTCTTTAAATTCATTAAATTAAAATAAGAACTTGTGGTTGCGAACTTAATAGTCACTAATGAAGTGGGCTAGCAACAGACTTCAGCATAGTTTTTTTGCTCTATCTTTGGTTTGATGAGTTACTGTTCTATCAATTAGGGCCTTTTATTAGGACCATTGTTTTCTGTAAGTAATGATCTTGCCTTTCATCATCTGTCAGATGTTAACAAAACAATGTCACCATATAAATGTTACTTTGCAAACTCCTGCATTCTCTTACAATCAAGCCTACACATAAACACCTTGCAACTGTACATTTGTATTTTTTGATTTAGAAAACAGATATGCTTTCAGAGTAAAATACTAATGAATGTTGAACTAGTTTCACCAATAAAAGGACATGGCCATTTGTGTCCTCACAGAAAGGACTGCAAAAACAGAAAATGTTAAAAGAATATGTGCCCTTGTCATACCTTCAAAATGGAAAATATTTTAACACTAACTTGCAGAAACTGTATATGTACCTAATATGTCACTAAATAAATGTAGCATTAGTTCTTAATTATATATTTCTTTTTACTTTCTCACTACGGAGTAGAGAGTTTACGGGAATGGTGCAGGTCTCATGTTCATTAAAAACCCTGATACTTCGAAAATTGCAAATGTTAAAATTTTTTTCGGGGCCCTTCAACTAAAATATTGAAGATAGAAATTTTTTCCCCTAATGAAATCTATTCCTTAAAGATAGATTTTGAAATAAGGTCATGTACAAATTTTAGAAAATTTGAGTACTATCTCGTAATTTTTCATGAAAGTACCGGCAAGAAAATACATGTTGTTTTAGCACCACTAGTTCATCAGTTTTTTGAAATTTGTTGTGGGGACCTTTATTGTCCCCCAAACCCTTTGGTGATCTCCTGGTACTAGAACAGCATTGCAGTGTGACTGTTAATAATAATAATAAATTCATGTACTTGTGTCACATTTTACTGATACTGTATTCTGCCTTGCTCAGAATGGGTCATTCAGAAATACACATGTTAAATAACAAGTATCTGAACACACTGTGCTAGGATCCCTAACTGGGATCCCAAGTATAAAGAAAAGTAATTGACTAAATGTAAAATGAGTAAACCTTATTTCCTTTGTATATTGTACTGTCACAAATTTTTGAAACGTATGTCTTAGTAATGATGGTAAAGTGCTTATGGACTAAACTTTTTTAGGTGGCTCGCTGCACTAAAATCATTAATGCAGACTCTGATGATCCAAAGTACATAATTAATGTTAAACAGTTTGCTAAGTTTGTGGTGGATCTTGCGGACTCTGTTGCTCCAACTGACATTGAAGAAGGAATGAGGGTTGGGTAAGTTGCTTTTTACTAGATGCTTGATTACTCATAGTTTTGGAAAATCTATGTGGAGAGAATGCAAATTATACTTCAACAAGTTTTTCTTTTTGAAAGTTGTGGAGATTAATTTCATGTAATTAACATACAACTCTTCAGCTGAAAGATGTATTGTATTTACGTGAATTCTAATAGTAAAGTTTTCTAATTTTCTTGGTGTGGACTGATATTGTACGGTCTTGTCCCTCCTTCTTACCTGCTTCCATCTTTAGTGACCCAAAGATTTTCTTTTTGAAATTTTCACAACTTTTCGGTTTCCAAATAGTTGTTCGTAATTATATTTTAAGAATATGAAAGAAGGCTATAACATCGTCCTAAATAGCAATTTGCATTGAAAAATTTGAAACCTTTCTTAGAAAATGACGAATAAGCTATAATGTAAATGCGAAATTTGAAGCACTTTTTCACAGAAATTTAGTTTTTGAAAAACTTCATTTGAAGTCCTTCCACTCACAAATGCAATAATGTATACAAATCAATGGAAATGTGCGTATTAATGGCGTGAAAGATATTTCAAAAAAATTTACTTTTGTGTAATTTTTGAAAAAAACAAAAGAATAAAGCAAAATGAAGTTGGTCATATTAAACAGTGCAATAGCACTATCGTGGAAAAATTTGAAGAAAAATTTGGAGCCTCACACTATTGCATTGTCTTCATGCAATTTGCGATTTTTGAAAATTTAGAGTGAACCGTGAAAATCGGACCTATGGTATGTTTATAAGTGTATTATACTCTATTGTAACGAGAAATTTAAGGAAAAAAATTGGAGCCGTTTTTGAGAAGCTGGGGAGCTTCATGTAAAGTCCCCCAATTTTTAAAGAATGTTTTTCAAAATCTGAAAGATTCAACTAGAGCCAGATCGACCAAGGTTTCTGCAATTTAGAAAAGATTGTATGGGTGGTTTAGGCCCGAGGAGTGTTCACAGATGGATGGACGGACGTTTTGAAAAAAAACAACACTTTTGCGGTATCGGGACCCCAAAATGTGTATTTCTGTTGACATCTCGAAATCAATTTTCCGCAGCATTACATAACTTTCTCTATACTATGTATATTACTCTTGTATATACGAATGTATGTGAGAAAGGAAAAAAGGGTTTGTATTGAGTGTAATGCACATCAATGACAGAATAATAGGCTAGTTTTTTTTTTTGTTGTTGTTTTTTTTTAATGTAAAAATTATTTGTGAAAATGGTAATAAAAAATAAATTTACAATTGTTTACAAGTGTGTATAAAAGGCTTGTATATTTCTGTTTAAACAGAGTGGACCGTAACAAGTACCAGATTCACATTCCCCTGCCTCCAAAGATTGACCCTACGGTGACCATGATGCAGGTGGAGGAGAAACCAGATGTGACATACAGTGATGTGGGAGGGTGTAAAGAACAGATTGAGAAATTGAGGGAAGTTGTGGAGACTCCTCTACTGCACGTAAGTGGCTTCTGTGCAGCCTTGCCAGCGAAACCACCCCATGCTTTACTTGTTATAAGTATGTACGAAATTACATACATTGCTCACTGCCCCTCCCCACCGAAAGATTCCTCTCATCAACCCTTAATCATCTCTTGTCCCCTCCACTGTGGATTTCTCCCTTGCCAGAGTGGTGTGAAGTGCTGGTTTAAACAACTTAGGTGGTACCATGTTCTAAACTTCAGTCATGTTTTCTAGCTTTTGCAAAAACAGGTTTACCACATCCTGGAATATTTATTTATGTCATGTTTAATTAATCAGGGGAAAAAGGGGAGTTTTATTGTCAGTCTGGGAAATTCTTGCATGCCATCTTTGAGTTTTGGGACTAGACTGTGTCACGCCATATGCTTTGCTCACTCACTTGTGTCAGCATTTTTGTCTCAAACACAAGTGTGTCCTATGTGTTGCAATGATTCACAGTGCCAGAGCAGTTGGTGTCTTTGTTTTGTCATTTCAGGAAGTGTTAAGTTATAAGGGATGTGCAAAACAATCTCAGAACTAGTATTGAAAAACATGAGAAACCTTTCAGGTTAATATTCCATTTATTATAGATACATTTACAACAAATAAAATAACTTAATGTATAGTGGAAATAATGTATAAAAGGCACATAAATTTCATTTCAAAGCTATGAATCAAAAGAATGTCTTTAATTCTTTTTAACAATAGTCGATTTTTCTAATGTAAAATTAATAAACCCCACTTGAGTGTCTTTCACTTGCTGCATGTGCAGCAGGAATTAAAAATATTCTCCCTACTTCTGCTCGCCTATTGGAAACTTCACTTTTCATTCTATTTGCAGTCATTGTTTTGAGGTTTCAACCTTGTAGTGACATACTTTTTGTTTTTCACTTGAAATTATGACTCTATTGGCAGAGTCACTAGTACTGAGCATCAGAATCTTGGTTTTCACAGTCAAGCAATTAGCTGTTTTTGCTCATGAACTGCTCATGTCATAGTGCAAAACATGTATTGGACTGCAATCTAGTGAATTTTGTTTTAATTTCCATTGTGCCCAAGCAAAAGCATTTTGTGTATGACGAGTGTAGATTCAATTTTGCGTCTTTTTATCTGATTCTCTCATAATTCTAAATATTTTTACAGAAAATTTGCCATTAGGATAAGTGCTTAACAGAGGTTGTGAGAATGAGGGAAGTGGACCAGTTTGACTTAAATTACAAAATACAATATTTTTGCACATGCACTCTTGAACGTCAAATACAAAATCACACAATTTCTTGTTTTTGCTCTCTTTCCTTTTTCACACCACCATTTGTTTCTTCCTATTCGTTATCTTGATTGCCAGCTAGACAAAGCTGTGACTCACACCCTCATGAAACTTTAGAGCCTGTATAAAAATAATCTCTTATCTGAAACAAAATAATCGTCTAGCGAGTCAGTGTCTCTTAATGTACTTGCTGTAAGTTCTCTGCCAATGCAGTCCAGTGTATGAAAATACTGAATCAATCGTAATTTCTACTGTTCTGCTTCTTATAAGGCTAGGACTCAAAATTACAAAATGCCAGGGGGTGGTAATCATACCATACAGGCCAATATATGAAATATGCCTAATATTTACACACGCCTTATAGAAAAATTAATTGGGTCTGTGAAAAATTGGCAATTAATAGATGTGAGTGCTTAATAGAGATGGCTGTTTTGGTAGATTTCAGTGTATTTGATTAAATTGGGAGAAGGATTTAATATTTATGATGTTAGCTTAAAAAGCCTAGGGTCCTTTTTACTGCTGGAGGAATATGTTAAGTTTTGTTTTGTGAGAGTTTGATGTGCTGCAATCTGGAGTACATTTCTGGCAGTTATGAATAAATAAAATGTGTTATGGATTATTTTGTGTTATATGGTGCTGTGTATGAGTTGGGACACACATTGTTTGGGTTTTTAATTTTGTTTTGTTTTTGTGCAGCCAGAGAAGTTTGTGAACCTGGGCATTGAACCTCCCAAAGGTGTGCTTCTGTTTGGTCCTCCTGGTACAGGCAAGACACTTTGTGCTCGTGCAGTAGCCAATCGAACAGATGCATGCTTCATTCGTGTCATTGGTTCTGAACTGGTACAGAAGTATGTGGGTGAGGTAAATGAAATAAGTTTGTTTTTATTGTTTTAGATAATATATTCATAGAACATACATTGTCAGCCACAGTGGTGTAACCTGTGGCATGTGAGTCAACTTGTTGCATTGCCAAAACCAGTGAATTCTTTTGAAGAAAAAATTAATGTCTTGCCTTTTGGATGACTATGTGACATTTAAAATAACCCTCGGAAATCATTTGGTCTCCTTTATTGAAAGTTACTCTGCAAAATAAGCATACTAAGAAAGTGTAAGCTTGTATGCTTGCTAACAAGCAGCAACAAGACAAATTTCATGTTTTGTCCAGACAGTTTGATTGAAATTTATTTTGAACAAGAACAAATCTTGAAGTTGGTTAAGTAGGGAAAGATGTCCTTCCTAATGGATACCCTGTAAAAGAGCTCTACTTAACAGGTTGATGAGGTTATACAATAAATAACTAAAATAAGAATACACATTGTATTAAGTCTTTCCATTTTTGAATGTCTTGTTTTGTGTAATTCAATAGTCTCAAAACTGGACTGAAATCAGGAATGCTTTCTTTTCCATGGCAATATCACCAATCTTTTTCTTTTTCAAATGAATGAAAATGTAAACACATACAATTGAACTAAATTAATATTATTTAAACTTCAGTGAACTAGTTTTGACAATTTTTTTCCCTTTCTTTCATTCTTTCTTTCTTAGATTGAATGTGATTTCAAAAATTATTTGGTGCATCATCTTGTTTGATTGATATGGTGTTGTTTTAATTATTCAAATAAAACCAAAACCAACTATATTGACTCAATTTTCAGTTATTTCAAAGATATATTGCTCTGTTTGCAGGGAGCAAGAATGGTTCGTGAGCTCTTTGAGATGGCTCGTAGCAAGAAAGCTTGCCTCATTTTCTTTGATGAAATTGATGTATTGGTGGAGCACGATTTGATGATGGTGCTGGAGGTGACAATGAGGTGCAGAGAACTATGCTTGAATTGATCAACCAGTTGGATGGATTTGATCCCCGAGGGAACATTAAGGTGACATTTCATATTAATTGTGGATTGAAGGGGGAGAGATTGAAGTAGGTTCCTATATTTTGAGGCTAATTCAAAAATTGATCTTTAATTTAAATTTGTGTAAAATGTATTTAAATTTGTTAGAATTGTAAAAGTTTTTTTAAAATTTTTTTATCAAATTTTATATGAATTATCTGAATACTGTATTTACCCGAATATAAAAGAACATTGCTTATAAGATGACCCCCTGAATTTGAAGAGGATTTCTAAGAATTTTTTCAGTTTGTAATTAATTCTTACTATTTAGTCAAAATCACAAATTGTCTAATTGACTGTCTTGAGAATGTTAATATTTTGTTTAAGCTATTTTCTTGTTCCTTAAAATCATCATTGTCATTTTTGTCTTCACCTTCCATCACACTTTATTTCCACGATTCATTGTTTCTTTTTGGTCCTCCTCCTGTTCTGTGTTGTTTTCTGACTTTTTAGGGGCCCTGAAAGTTTTGCGTGTTGAATTTGCATTTGTCTTTTATCTGATACATCCTCAGAACATTCTCTCCAAAGTCATCATATTATCTTCCTGTTGTGATCTTGTTTGTGACCTCCCATTCTTTAATGATCATGTGTTCCAGTTGTTAACTGCAAAACCAACATCTCTATACTTCAATCCCACAAGTAAATGCAGGAAGGAGCAAAGTTACCAATGTTTGGAAATTTTTTTGCCAAGAATTTATTACAGTTATTATTATTGTTGATATTTTTTTATTATTATTATTATTATTATTATTATTATTATTATTATTATTAACAGCTTCAACTCTATTTTTGCCTTGACTGGGATTCCTGGGTTCGATTCCTGGTTGAGGGAAAAATAGTTGTAGCTTTCCTTTAAAATCATCTCAGTTTCTGTAGCTGTGTGATGAAGAAAAGCTCAAGCAGGTGTATCTTGCTAGTTATGGTGAACTGAATATGTCATGTTCACTTAATGTCGCTCTTACTCCCAAGCATGAGAATTTAACTAGGCCCAGGCATTGGGACACTGGTAGCTGGCTGACGAAGTCAGACTACCGATCCAATAACGCCCAATACATACATGCATACATTATTATTATTTTTATTATTATTATTATTATTATTATTATTATTATTATTATTATTATTATTATTCCATCTCTGTGAATGGATGTAGAATGTACTTCATCAATGTGAAATCTTTCGTTTCCATCTCTTGCAAAATTCATATTCACTCTTGAATTTAGATGGGTTCCTTCAGCGGGTTATTTTCATATGATGTTATTTTCATATGATTATGAACCAATAGCCAGAAAAAGTGGTTTAAAGTAAGGAACGCGGTACATACTTAGAGAAGTGTAGCGGCGGTGGGGAGGGGGCAGAGGAGGGGATTCTCCTTAAGCTCTCCCTCAAATTGCACTAAGTGCTCTGATAGAAATGAATAACACTTACTAATAGGTGATTTTCATGGCTCGCCCTTCATACACTTTGTTCATGCCACATTTTAATGCCGAATTACTTTCAAAGGCAAGTTTTCTTGCTTTATATGCCCGGATCTAAGTTACGGTGAGGTTGAGACTTTTGATCCTTGTGTCAACTATAAACAATCTTGAGTCTATCCAACGCATAGTTACCAATTCACTATTATAAGAAAGCACTTCAGTAATCACTTTACAAGAAATCCCAAGAATTCAATCTGTGCAGTTGCAAACATGTTGTGAAGAAAGAACACTACAAGCTTTGTTTATTACAGAGGCACACCATCACGATTGCAGCACTTATTTTGTGATGGAGCTTTGACAAGAGACGATGGTGAAATTGCCTCTGCCAACTTATGACGTCACGTTCGTGACCAATTACGAACCATTAAAATTTTTTCAGAAGTGTATTTCTTACAATTTATTTAAACTGCCAATGCTTTGTTCTTTAGAAGTATGTACTAAGTTATATATAACTACCCCTCCCCACAGAAAGGTTCCCCTTATAATCACCTAACCACCCCTACCTTCTCCTTTTTCCTCCTTGCCGGAACAGTGCGAAGTGCCGATTTAAACGACTTCCTTAGGTTGTATCGTGTTCTAGACTTCAGCCAAAAAGTGTTGTACTGTACCTTTGTCATCTTGATTCTTTCTAATTTTGTGTTATGTCTAGTTATCTTTCATGCATTTCTTTGAATTTCAAACGTGGAGGATGCTAGTTGGTTTTCTTTACATTATTTTTTGGGTTGATGGATTTTAGGGTTTTTGGATTATTATTTGCAATGAAGTTCGTTTATCTTGTGTTCATTTGTGTGTTACTTGCAAGTAAATTAGTTTCTATGTAGTGATCCGAAGAGCGAAATGAGAAAGTGACAAATTGAGCATTTTGCAATAAAACATTTTCCTGCTAATAACATTCAAAATTTTTGGTCCCTCAAAAAACATGCTAACAATTCCACTGTATACAAGTATATTACATAGGAATGAAAAAGAGTTGAGGGTTTCCTTTTGATTTAGTGATAATTAGTAAAGTTGAATTCTTTTTTTGCTGCAGGTCCTCATGGCTACCAACAGGCCTGACACTTTGGATCCAGCTTTGATGCGACCTGGTCGCTTGGACCGGAAAGTGGAATTTGGTCTTCCTGATCTGGAGGGCCGAACTCACATTTTCAAGATTCATGCACGGTCTATGAGTGTGGAGCGTGACATTCGCTTTGAGCTGTTGGCTAGGTTATGCCCCAATAGCACAGGTAAAATCATGGAAACATGCAGTCTGAACACCCATGTTACTTTCCATTATTTATTTATTAATGAACTGTGTTTCATTAACAGTGTCTGGATTTTATTGATGTGGTCCGTCAGTTTTGATAAACAATTTTTTAATTTCTCAGATTACTACAGAGAGCTCTTACGAAATGCTATTAGCTAGTAGGAATGTATGGTAGTTAAGAATGTCTGAGTCATTATTTCAAACGTTGTATCAAAAGTAACGTATAAAATCCGTTATATGACCACTGTTTGTGTTTAAAAAAATAAAAAAAATAATACAATATCATCTGACTAGGAAATTCTCTGTTTTCATGAATATCAAAATCTGTTTTAGTTTTGTAATCACTGATTAGCATAGTCGTATGTTCATTTGCATGGTTTGGGCTGCCAAAATGAAATGAAAGTAACGAAAAAAACAACTAAATATTCAATTTGCCTCATAGTTTCGACATGAAACTTGTGTTTGTTCAGCACTCCTCTGCCATTGTATGTAAGCACAATTTAATAGCACAGTTGAGTAATGATTTGGGGATATGTTCTGAGGGTTATCTGATATCCCATTGTATGTGCCGCTTGAAATAATCACAACAATAGGGATTTTTTTTCTCTGTATGTTTTTAATTGTAAATTTGTTTCATGAACACTCTTTTCTATTATTTCGTAAATAAATAAATTTTTTAAAAATACTAGTTGGAAATCATCACGAACTGCTGAAAACAAACAGTTTATTGAGTTTGGGATAATGTACACTTAGCATTTTTTTTTTTTCTAGTAGAAATACCATTTCCCTTCCATCATCCAACATTGTTGCATTATCAAAGGCTACCAGCAGTGGATTGTGGGGACTCGAAGTGTTGTTGCGACATTTAAAATTCACTGCTTCAGTGTTAATTGGGTGTAATCCTTCCCAATCCAATTTCCAAAGTTAAAATTTCGGTCAATTTCTTTGACTTTGTAATATTGTTTATTATGTATCTAATACTACGTAGTCAAGCATATTATAATCCTTATTTATAGTATGAACCTAAATACAATATAGACCTGCTGTACTCACAGTTTCAATGAAAAAAATTATTTCCCCTTATTTACATATACCGCAATTTATGCCATTTTCCCAAGGCTCCCATGAAAAGTGGGAAAGAGGAATTTACTGTTCATGTAAGGGTGATGTTTTAGTGTTAGATTTTACCATTTATTTACTACCACTGTGTTACAGGAGCTGAAATTCGGTCTGTGTGCACTGAAGCTGGAATGTTTGCTATTCGTGCTCGACGAAAAGTTGCGACGGAAAAAGACTTTTTGGAAGCTGTGAATAAGGTCATCAAGTCTTATGCTAAGTTCTCAGCAACTCCTCGTTATATGACATACAATTAGATAAATGATATTGAAATTATGTGTGATTTTGAATAAGATTTGTGTTTTGAGCCTGAATAAAAGTGTTCTCAAGTGCATTTTTAAAGGGATCTGTTAATTACTTAACCGTTTTTTCTTCAGCTGTGTGGGATACTCTGAAATGTCTTGCTACAGTATGGTAACTAATTTGCCAAGTACAAAATAACATTTGTGCAAAAGTATAGATTTTGGAATAAAACCTAATCAGGGCCCATGTTAAGATTAATTAGTTATCTTAAGGAATCATAAAACAATTTGGATTTGCATTTGTGTTTCAAAATGAATTTGAACAGTTGTGGTTGAGACGTGGACTTCAAATTTTTTCAAAGTTTTTCTGAAAATGGTATAGAGAAAATAATTTTATATAGTAACTTACATTTGTGAATATAATCGTTGACAACACTTTTTTTAGCTCATGATTGAAAAGAGCTATTCAATTTGGAGCCTATTTCAATACCTAATTTTGTGTTTCAAGAAACATTGCAAGGAACATATAAAAAACTATACAGGTTTAACTTGTTTTGAATCAACCCTAGTGTTACACATATTGTCAAAAATGTTTCTAAAGAAATATATGTATGTACTTGCGTTTTGATAGCAACATTTTATTTTCTTGCATAATGTTGCCCACAACATTGAATTCATGTTGCACTCAAAATTATTCCAATGACAGAAGTATTTAGCAGATATTTATTTACAATTGAAATATGTAAGGATTATCTCTGAAATGATTTTCACTTTTCTGTCTTTCCTCTATTTGCAAAATTTTTCATTTTTGTGTTTTTCCGTTATGTCTTGCCTTGAAGTTGTGAAAATTTGATTGTGAATCAAATTTTCTTGGTTTTAAAATGTCTCAAGAACAGACATACTATATTCCAGAAAATGTACTTAAGTCATCTCTATGGCTATGGCTTGTTTGAAATCCAACTTCTTTCAGTAAAACCAGTCAGCAGTGTAACATTATTTTAAGAACTGGGCCATCTCATCCTGGATACAGATAATACCGAAAGTGAGAGATTAATGTAATCAAATTAGGAATTACTTTTTTTGCAACTAGCTAAAGGTATTAATTATTGATGTGGGTACTTATAGTGTACAATCTGTTCTTTTCTTAACATTCACTTTTGAGATCTGGAAGCGAAGGCTAATGCTTCTTTGCTGTTTCGATTTCAAGTTTTTCTTGAAAAGGCAATGAAATTAATGGAACGATTGTCAGCAAATTACGATTGTTATTCATTTTTTACTTTCTTGCCTTAGTTCGTAAGAAGAGAAAGTGTAATCGTGCGCCGGAAATCGCACTGGATATTTTGACACAATCACTCATATTGCCATGCCCTGATATTAAAAAAGGGGATACATCTTTTGTTCCTGTATGTAGTAAATTACTTTCTCTAACATGTTGTGAAGTCAGAATCCATGTTTAATGGGTGCTTGTCTGTAAAACAGTGATTGACAGCAAAACATACAGTGAGTGTAAAAAGTATTCGTACTCCTAAGGATTTCTACAAAAAAAGTTTTAATTATCATACATGTAATGAAAATTTGAAAAATCATCAGTCTTCCATTAGAAGAAAATATGTTGTATTTGCTTTCGTCGGTAAAAATAACATTTTCCCAAATCTCTCTCGTTTTATTTACATGTCTTTTTGCAAACTCTTAACCTTTTCCTTCTGTTAACTTCATTCACATAATATTTTCTTCTGGCTACTCTTCCATAATAGCCACTTTGCCTCAAAAGTTTCGCACAGCACTTTCACATACATTTATTTATAATTCATTTTCTAGTTCACTCAGTAGTTTTGGTCGCAGACTTTCTTCATTTTCTATAGAATTGCATGACCATCTATCTACTCCACTAAGTTTTTTTGTATGTCCAAGATTTCTCATGTTTTCCTTACACTAAACTTATCAATGACTTCCAAAATGGGTTCCTTGGTCTGTTTAAAATTAACAAATTTCTCGCTACTATTTCGATAGATTATGCAAACTGATGATAATTTTTCTCTTTTCCAATGCTGTTTCCTTCCCTTTACGACACATTTCTTCTTTTCATAAGAAACGCAGATGTCTGTCATTTATCTATCAAACACTAAACAAGGCCACTGCTGTCGACCCTTTCTAACACCACAAATTTCCCATGGGTCAGGCGGGAGCTAAAACCGTTTCAGTTGTCTTCGCTGTTCGAATACTTTTTGCGTCCCAAGATTTCACATTTCAGGAAGTTTGAACAGTTCTGCTTTGTACATGTGCTTTTTGCTGTTTTTGTTCTTAACTTTTCCATACACTTAGTTTAATACTATTATGATGAAAATATGTATTGTTTATACATTAATTATTGCATAATAGTTACAATAACTGTTAAAGTGCACTGGTGTACGAATACTTTCTACACTCACTGTATGTCCTTGATCAATATATTCTTCAGACGATTTTCTCCAAAATTGATAATTCGCAAAAGATTTGAACAAACTTGAGGCCCTGTAACTTTATAACAGTTTTTTTGATGACTGATTTTTGACAACTGATTCTTGTGGTTACTTTACGTAAATCTTTAAAAGACATTTTCAAAATTTTCTCAAAATTGGCTCCAAATATTTGATTAGACTTTGTCTTGGACAACATAAAGAACTCATTTTTTAAAAATTGTGCAGGTCTCATTTTTGTTGAAATATCAGATTTTTCAAAAATTGCAAAAGTAATACTTTTTGCATCTTCCTACAACTACAATGTTGAAATTAGAGATTCTTTTCCTTTATGAAATCTGTTGTTCAAAGACTTCTTGAAATAAGATCATGTACAATTTTATGAAAGTATGAGTTTTTTTTGTGTGAAATGTAGGTAGTTTTAAACAATTATTTTCTCTAAAATGGCTTGAAATTTCTGCTTTAATTTTTTCCTTTATATGTAGCAAAGGACGATAAAAAAATGGTGCTAGTCCCATTTTCATCTAACTCTGTATTTTCAAAAATTGCAAAAAATTAACATTGCAAAACTACAAAAGGATATTTTTTTTTAAAAAAATGTTCCAAAATATCAGATCTTTAAAAAAGGTCATGTACAATTTTTTGAAAAACGAGAAGTTTTCACGTATTTTCTGTAGAAGTTAATGCAATAAAAAAAATCTCAAAAACTGCACCAAATTTTTTCCATAGATAGAGCAAAAGGGTTAAGAAAATTACACAGGTCTGATTTTTTTGTTGAACTTCACAATTTTAAGGTAATTTTCTCAAACAAATTTTGAGTTTTGGAAAATCTAATAAGAACTCATAAATGCAATAATCTTTAAAAACACTCATAATGTAAATATTAAAGAGATATGCGAGAGATATGTAAAAAAAAATTGTGTAATTTTTGAAAAATCAAAAGAATACATGTAAATGGCATTATCACATGTCATATTATTCAGTTCATTTAGCCCTGTCCCTATAAAATGTTTAAAGAAAATATTTGAAGTAGATTTTTGAAAGAATATTTTAATATTGCCCTTATTTCATTTAAAATTTCATGAGAAATTCTAATATTTTTTAAAAAG
Source organism: Teleogryllus oceanicus (assembly GCA_964035755.1). Classification (NCBI taxonomy): domain Eukaryota; kingdom Metazoa; phylum Arthropoda; class Insecta; order Orthoptera; family Gryllidae; genus Teleogryllus; species Teleogryllus oceanicus. The sequence goes on from CAXIVR010000010.1 coordinate 17,755,668, forward strand.
GGGGCATTACTTAAAGAACTAATTGTAGGAAACAAATTTAATTTGAAGAAAAACTCCCTATCTTCAGTATATCTATTCAATCTCTTCAATCTAGGAAGATGCCAAAAAATTGAACTGTTGCAATTTTTAAAAGTTCACAGAATTAAATGGAAATGAGATATGTGCAATTTTTGTAAGAGTTTTTATTCTATTCAAGAAAAAAAAAAAAATTAGCCATTTTTGAGAAAATTTTCATAATGTTGAGGGTGCATGTACTGTACCCCCAAAAATCAAAATATCTGTTTAAAATTGAAGGAGATGTGACATCAACCTGATTGATTAGAAATATCAGTTGTGGTGAAAATTCTGCCTATGATTCAGAGGCTAGCGTTGTTCACAGACAGAGTTTTGCTGTCAACCAATTTTGCTATATCATGGTCCCACAAAATGTTGATTCTGACTACACAACTTGTTAGAGAAAATAATTTACTACATATTGAAACAATATTTATCCAATTTTATGGTGTCAGGTCTCCATAATATGAGATTTTCTTTTGAAATATCACCATTTTTGCTGCAGCATTACAATAGTTTCTCTGCATAAAGAGTATGTGAGAAAATTAAATCATAAAAGTCCGAATATTTCCTTGTCAGTCAAGAGGGGAACATGTGTTGGGAAGGGTAACAGTCAATGCTGTGTTAATGCACGGGGCTGAAAGACCCGGATCCAGGGCCCCCAAAGTTCAAGCACTCCTGATAGTTCTTAAAAAAATATTTAATACTAAATTTTTCAAAAAATAAAATAAAAAACCAAATAGCAAGTGATGCATGATTAAACTATTCGCAAAAAATTGGCATAATGGAACGATTCTTACATATATCTGTGTGTGTGTGGGTGCATGGGTGTGTGCACAGGTGCGTGAGCCATCAATGCTGTTAGAATGGCCCTGGCAACAGTACGTATGGGGGACTGCATACAGAGAATATGCTCTGCTTCAATAAATTGCCTCAAATTTAGGATCATCAAGGCAGATTAATATTCTATATGGTATCCAAACACAGGCTTAGGTTTCCCTCCAGATACAGGTTTGTAATATGTTTTTGAACAAAGAGGTGTATTAGTTCTTAAATACCCAGCAATAATGGTTAATTACTAGTGTATTAAATCCGTATGTTATTAATATTGCCCAAATATAATTACCAATTCAAATTTTAAATTAATGGCAAATTTTAAACAAAGTGGCACAGACTTTCTCATTCTAGTTACTTTTTTAACCCTTCTATTCTGGATTAACTTTCCAATTTTACCCCATTCTTTTTCCTGGCTGCCATTTACGGGCACCTAAAATGCAGTTTCTCTAGTTTCCCCAAATTTTCGGCACCTTTACAAGAAGTACTACTGGTGCTACAGAATGGCACAAGACTTCCTAGTAGCAAATGTTTCTAATTTCCTTGGTGTGGACTAGCTTTAATTTCTTGCTCTGTTCTCTGGCCAGCTGCCATCTATCATCACTGATAGTACATTTTCTCAACTTTTCGGTTTCTTAATAGTAGAACCAAAATATGTCTTCAAGAATATTTAAGAAGAGTAAAAACCTTGGCCAAAATTTCAAAGCTTCTACTAAAGCCAGATGGACAGAGGTTTCTTCAATTTGGAAAAGATTGTACATGTGGTTTAGGCGCTAGTAGTGTTTTCAGACACAAGCAGAGGGACGTGTTGAAAAAAAAAAAAAAACATTTTCGATACAGGGGCCCCCAAAACGTGTATTTCCATCGAAATCCCGAAATCAGTTTTCCACAGCTTTACATAACTTCTACTATATACGTAGTATATAGTGTACTAGTACATATCCTGTATTTACGTATGTATACAAGAAAGTAATAAAAAGTGAAATTAAAAATGTGAATAGAATAGTAAATCTTTGTCCTAGCAGTAGTGTTGACAATAGATGGACAAACAGACATTTTGCCATCAATCAACCCACAAAACGTGGATTCTGATAAAAAAAAAAAAAATCCCCAATTTCTGCCGCAGCATGACAACACTTTCTCTAAGAAAATTAAAAATAGATGAAGTATACTTGCATTTAAAAAATATATAGGAAAGTGATTTACAATACAGAATATTTAAAATACACAACATCTCACATTGTTGGTCATTGGTAGAGGTCGGCCATTTGTGAATTGTGATCAGGGAGTGGATTTTTAAATAAAGTCAAAATGTGCTCATATATGTATATAAAAAATTAAATTACAAATATATAATATGTAAAATAAATATAAAATTTTTATTTTCAAATGAAAACGGACGTGTGTAAGGCTGAAAAATAGATTTGTACAGGGTGAATGACCGTCGACAACAAGATTGTCTAACTGGCGGGTCGCTTGCAGCCCGTGGTGCCATTTATTGTGCGCCGCGAAATTTGTCAAAAGAAGTCCTCGTCAGGCGAGAAGATTGTGCTCCTAGCGTACATGTCGGGGTCAACACCCCCCCCTAATGTAAAAGTAAGTTTAGATTTAAGGTATTTTTTCCCTAGAAAATGCAGAAATCCAAACTCACCCCAATGTGTTTCACTACATTATGCGTGGTACGGCTTAACATTACGCAAGGTTCCATTGCCCCTTCTTTTCACAGCACCCGGGCTAAGTGTCGAGATCAACAATACGGGAATCGTCGGAATAATGAAAATATGCACCGCAACCATATTAAAAGTTTTAGTTGTGGCCTATGAGCCCGTGCACGTTGGACACCCCTGTTTTTCTCTTTTTTTTTTCTTTTCTTTCTTTCTTTTCCTGAGGTAATGGCATCGTAACTGAAGAGTTATTTCCGTTGGACTTGGCACGATCTCTAAGGCTGTGTTTATTTATTTATTTATTTTACGTCAAAAAACAGTTAAAAACTGCGTATGACGTGCTATGGGGAAAAGTGAATTGTGTGCACATTTTCAAAATTCTGTGATCCCTACACTAAGTCATATACTACTTGAATTTTGAAAGGGAGAAAAAAAAAACTCCCATGTAGTAAAATCTATTTTCAAGGATAAATAAGCAATAAATTTTGAATTTTGAAAGGGAGAAAAAAACAAAAAAACTCCCATGTGATAAAATCTATTTTCAAGGATAAATAAGCAATAATTTTGGCTCATTACTTCCTGCCGCGACAACATGGAAACGATAATTTGAAGAATTGTATTTCTCACTGAATTCTAGAAGACGTGCACAGAAAATGAAGTTACATTTATGTCCAGAAGCAAAACAAGGGGCCATCTCAGCATTTGCTCAATGGATCAGGGAAACTGGACGAAAAACCTGATCGAGATGGGGATCATTGACCCGGAAGCTGTAGTACAATAGTTGTTACAGGTTGTTTATACTCATTTATACAGTCCAAATGGTAAATAATGCATTATGTATCATTGGTAAAATTAATGTTACTTTTCTTGTAATGCTCAGTATAGTCTCTAATTGTATGGAAACAGTTATGCAGCAGAAACGATTTCACTTGGGATTTAAACTTTTCTATTGAAGTTAATCGTTTAATGTCATCTGGCAAAGTGTTGTAAAATAATGTACATGTATTGTATGTGATTTTTTGTAATGAGCTGTTGATACTGTCACCTGGTGAATATGATTTCTACGTCGAGTGTTATAGTAATAGACTTCGGCATTTTTTTGAAAATATATTCCCGCCCTTGAGCAAGTCATTTTTTACAAAAAACACTGATTCTTAAATAAAAAGACACGGTAATGGTAGAATTCCTAGATTAATGAAGAGAGGCTTACATGAATCACGTGGGTGGGATTTGGTTATTATTCGTACAATTCTGTTTTTGTAATCTAAAAGTCTGGGAGCTATAAGATGTATTTCCCAGAATATTATGCCATATCTCATTAAATGGTACACCGTTCATTTTCAATGGGGAATAACATTCGCGAAGTATACACAACGAGCAGTATGAAGGCTGACTGAGTTTGCAAGAATTCTGAACGCGTAGCATAATGAACTTAATTTTGTGTTCAATTCATTTAAATGGACGTTCCATTTAAGGTTTGACTGAATTGAGAGACCTAAAAATTTTGTTGCCTTAACATCAGTCAATGGTACACCGTTCATTTTCAATGGAGCACAGAATTGTTTATTTGAAATGGAAAACTGCATTAAAACCGTTTCTTTTCGTTTACTATTAATTTGTTATTTCGGAACCAATTTGAAAATCTGATATTGCACTATTTACTGTTTCTTTATTGCAAAGGATGTTCGTATCATCCGCAAAGAGAACCGTTCTTCCGTTTCGAATCGTCGAGGGCATATCGTTTACGTAAAGTAGGAACAGAATAGGGCCTAAAATCGATCCTTGAGGAACTCCACATGCAACGGGCAAGGAGTCGGAAAGGTGCGTACGTAATGTTCCATCATTCCAGTAAGGTATTTCCACTCTCTGAGATCGTTGTTTAAGGTACGAACATAACCAATCTAGAGCAATACCACGAATTCCATATGAACGTAATTTGGAAAGTAAAATGTCATGATCAGTGACATCAAAAGCTTTTGAGAGATCTAAAAATAATCCAATAGGTGCCTCGTTTTGATCCAATGATGAGGCGACATCTTTAAGAAAAGAAAATATAGCTGTTTCCCTTGATTTTGATTTTCTAAATCCATGTTGGCAATCTGAAAGCGCGTTGTGTTTACTGAGAAAGGTTTCCATTCGTACGTAAAAAAGTCTCTCTAATATTTTTGAAAAAACTGATAGAAGAGAAATGGGCCGATAATTTTGAATTTCATTTTTGTTGCCTTGTTTGAAAAGCGGCTTAATTTTAGCTGTTTTGAAAATATCTGGAAACGTTCCAGTGCATAAAGATGCATTAAATATGTGAGTTAACGGGTGTATAATGGCATACGCACAAGTCTTTAACAAAGAATCCGGGAATTCATCTAAACCGGACGAATATTTATTTTTTAGTTTACCGATTATTTTGAGAATTTCATAGGAAGAAGTTTCGGAAACGAACATTGTGTCTAAATTTTTTTAAAATTTGTTTTAAATTTTTTTTTAAAATTTGTGTTAATGTCTTTTTCTTTTTTTTGGATGCCCGCAATGATTTGCAGATCTTTTCAACAGATTTTCCCAGGCCTTTTTCCCTCCAAAATGTCCTTTCTCTCTCGGGATTATTTCCATCAGTGAAACGGAGACGAATCGTCTCCATACAACTAGCGAGTACATTGTATGCAACACGCAAGAAACATTCGAAAGAGGTGGCGGATCAATTCACAAATTATTAGTATAGTTTTACTTTCTCTCTACGGAGTAAAAAGAAAGTCATGTAACTTTACGCAAAAAAAAAACGGCGAATTTTCGGCAGAAAAACTCTTTATTACAGGGCGTTGGTAACGAAAAAGTGGATAAATCCAGTTGCTTAATTTAGAAAAAACTTCTCCAGCACGTGGTGTAGTTAGAATCCATGTTTTGTGGGTCCTTGACACCGAAAATCGATTGACGGCAAAACGTCTGCCCCTCTGTGAACAACGCTAGCGGCTAAACCTTCCGATTTCCTTCAAAAGTGATATTCCACAATCGATCTCGCTGATGTGGCAGCCCCTTAAATTTGAAACTGATATTTTAATTTCGTGGGGTACTTTTCATGAAGCCCCTGCGACAGCTTCCAAAATTTTAAAAAAAATGGCTCCATCGTGTTTGATTAAATTTTGTTGTTCGATAGTGTGAAGGACGTTTAAGAGAATGGTGCAGTTGTTATAAACGCTCAAAACCCTGATTTTTCGAAAATTGCAAAAGTTCAAAATTTTTTCGGCGTCTTCCTCCAACGAAAATATTAAAAATAGAGATTTTTTAGCCCAATGAAATCTGTTCTTCAAAGACAGAGTTTGAAATAAGGTTAAATACAATTGTTTGAAAATTTGTGTACATTTCGCGTAATTTTGGGTACAAATACGGGCGAGAAAGTACGTGCTGTTTTAGCACCACCTGTTTCTTCGTCGACAGCACTCATACCGATGTTGTATTAGTACGAATTTAGTTCAAGGAAAAAAAAAAAAAAAACGGTTCGTGAAATTGTAACATTCAAAGCTAGTTATTTGAGATATCCATTCTTCCCACAAAAGTTGGTTGCTACTGGAGAAACTATGGAGTGACCCGTAAAATATACATAAATGGATACTGACAACAAAGAATATATAATATAAAATAAACCTTATTTGACTCGGAATGTTTTGAAACAAAAGTAGCGATTAATAAATGAAGTTATGTAGGTATTGTGGAGAAAATTTATTTAGGCGGGTCTTTTCTCCTTTCAAGAGCATAAACTACATGACAACTACAATTGTCTCCACATCAATGCTGAACGGCCCGTTACACGTAGCTATCAGGATTGTTCATTCTCTACAAGTGGAGTAGTAGGAACAAAAGCGAGCGCATTCTCGATCCTTTCGCTTGTATGAAGGTGGTGGCCACTTCGACATATCAGGGTGCTGAATGACTGCCAGATTTCAAGAACGCATTGAAAGAGCTATACTGCGGTTTTTTCACAGTTCAACTTGACGTTTCGTCAGCTGTTCGGCCAGCTGTGACAGTTCTCCAATCAGGAGCTTACACGCCACTATATGTAGTGACGTATAAGCTCCCGATTGGAGAACTGTCACAGCTGGCCGTGCAGCTGACTAAGCGTCAAGTTCAACTGTGAAAAAACCGCAGTATACGAGTGCGAGGCATCGTGCGCGACGACGACGACCGACAGCGACCAATGGCCGGGCGCCGCTCGCTCCGAAATTGACAATACAGTGAAGTCTCGCACACTCAAAGTAATTGGGATTAGACTCCTTTCGGATTGAGCGGAAATGTTTTATTATTTCATCTAATTACATAAATTAGTTGTTATTAACTATAGATTATCTCTTTAAGAGCAACGATAATCCGGAACAAGCTTAAGGGTTGCGCTTAGAGATTCAAGCGTGAAATATGAAGTCGGCGAAGCTATAGCTCGAAATCTTGTTTTTGAGGCGTTGGTGCAATTTGACTTCGAGGGTCAGGTATACTCCTCGTATACGCTGCAACGTCACTACAGCTCCGACTTTTACGGCTCCCTATTGGAGTTTGCCTTCCCTCTCTCTCTTGCATGACCTTGAGATGTCACGTGAAACATGCAAATATGGGTCCAAAATCCAATATGGCTACTGGTCTCCACATCAGAGTGCTGGACGACTCGTTACACCTAGTACTCAGGTTCAGTACATCCCGAAGATTAATAATGTGAGACGCCCGGCGTTTCTTGATCCTTTCGCTCGTTTGAGGGCGGCGTCTGCTTCGTCGCGAGCGGTGCGACCTAGGGCGTCTTGCAGAGCCGAGCTGGCGCCGCTCTCCAGCAGTCGGAACCCGACCCCTGTGTGGCCACGCGCCGCGGCCTCGTGCAGGGCCGTGCGCCCACGCGCGTCCTACGGCACACAACAAGGCGAATGTCACATCAGGGTGTTCGACGTTTGGTTACACGTTGCCCGATTTAGCACAATCTTTTTACTGTCCTATTCTTCCCTTACTTACACATACATGCACTACACTACCGCACAGGGCGTTTGCCTTATTACCCCCCCCCCCCGCGGGGGGAAGGAAAAAGTCATAACAACGACAACAACAACAACATTCCCTAACAACCCTTCCTACCAGCACTTATTCCTACCTAGTTTCCCCAGTAGTTGGCAGAGAGCTATAAAATGCATTACCCATTTGATAAGAGCAGTTCGTACAGAATGAAGCCTCGGATGTGCCAGGGAGTAGGGCTGTACCTGGCACGGGACCACAGCCCGATGAAGACAACGTAAGCGTTCAAAATGGCAATGAAGTTGCGGTAATAAAACACGCAATTATGATAAACACATACTGAAGAGCAGTATAAAAGATGTCTGTAGAATGTGTAATCAACCAAATGAGACCATCGACCACGTGATTGCAGGATGCCCAATTCTTGCCAACACTGAATATCTAGAGAGACACAATCAAGTAGTTAAAATAATCCATAGACAATTGGCATCAAATTATGTTCTAATTGAGAACCCGTCACCATTTTACAAATACCATCACGAGTTATACAAAATAGTAAAATAGTACTCTACTGGAATAGGCTTATTAAACTATGGACTATAATCGCCCGGACATAGTTGTTATCAATAAAATAGAAAAGTATGCAACAATCATCGATATAGGCTGCCCACTAATAAACAATCTAAATAAGACAGAATCAGAGAAGATTTCTAAATACCAGAATTTGGCAGCAGAAATCCAACATGTTTGGCAACTGAGTAAGGTTGAAATAGTGCCAATAATTAATTCAGCCACAGGAGTGGTGACGGACCGATTTGCTTCAGGTCTTACAAAAACAGGATTATCAAAAGGAATCTGCATAACCATCCAAAAAGCTGTAATCCTGCAGACTTGCCATATTGCACGAAAATTCTGAAATTGAACGACGGACAAAGATAAATTTCTTCTCCGTCTTTCCTCAGATGTCATCTGTCGCAACCAGATGTATTTGTCAGAGCCTAAATCGTATGAACAGATGAATGGTTTTCAATGCTTACTGAGAAAGGAAAGAAAATAATAAATTCTCTTGAATAGACTAGAAGAGCAAGTTGACTCGCAGATATGAGAAAACCAAATTGGTTTCCGCAAAGGACGCTCCAGCATAGAACAGATCTGAAATTTGTAAATGATACTCCAGATGAGAAACACAATGGTCCCTTTTGTAGACTTTAAGAAGGCCTACGACACCGAAGACAGAGCGACACTCTACAATGAACTAGAAGAATTCGGCGTCGACAGAAAGACAACAGCAATCATCCGGCAAACATTAACTGACACAATCTCCAAAAGTAAATTCATGTGGGACATCTCCGATCCATTTGAGATCTAATCGGGAATACAATACGGTTGACGAACTTCCACCGGTGCTCTTTAATATCATTCTCGAGAAAATTATCAGAACATGCGAGAAAGAAGTCATGGAATCCAAATTGGCATTAAAAAGACAATAGATTCCCTGTGAAGTGTCTATCTTTTGCAGATGAATTCTCACGAATAATAGAAAAGAGGCCACACACGCTACAGGAAAGCTACATGAAATTGCACACAAAAATGTCCTACAAATTTCTACGATAAAACACGAATATAAATATATAAAAAGAGTTCCACGAGATAAATTGCTTATTGTAACTACCCACGGGAAAAACATAAATGCCGCATTTTGAGTACCTGGGAGAAATCTTCCAGCCATCAGAGATCATCCTAAGGCCAACGAGGAAAGAATTAGAAAGCTACAAAAAACATACAAACTCACATGGAACTACTACAACAATATCTATGCCCATTAATGCCAAATTGAGACACCACTACACTGTCGTACTTCCCGAGGCGCTATATCCAGTTGAAACTACACAAATCAGAGGGCAAACGAAAATCAAAGAAATAGAGAAAGAAGAAAGGAAGATTCTCAGAAAAAAGTTGGACCGGTACAAGAACAAGGAATTTTGATCAGAAATTTGCCAACACACTGACAAGATTACGAATACATTCAGGAAAAGAAGAACGCACATGACACATTCACAGGATGAATGAAAACAGAATTTCAAGGTGGAGGCTTACAGTCATCAGCTCAGGTACGGGCAAAACGAAGTGGATAAAACAAGTCGAGGAGGACCTCAGACAAGCACACATAATAAATGATACAGAAGATAGAAAATAATTCAGGAACACTATCAAAAAGCATACATTTGACACCACAACACAGAAGGGGCCAGGATGTAAATGGACAGCAGAGCGAAAGAAACCATCAGTGAACACATGAAGAAAGTTTGGCCACAGAGAAAACATATACAATCATCATAAAAGCATTCAAGTTCAAAGGTTCTCTTTAAATGAGAATAATCGAAAATGATAATAACATCAATAATAATAACAAAAATACTAATAATAATAACAATAATAATACGAAGAAGAAGAAGAAGAAGAAGAAGGAAAAGTCGATCCGGGTAGCCGAGATCGCTAAGATAGTTATGCCCTGCCTGTCTCGGGTCGAAGGATCACGGGTTCGAATCCCACCTCGAGCATGTTTGTGATTGTGTGTGCCTTTTTTTTTGTGATTGCCCATTTCATCCTTCATCATTATTATCATTTCATCTCATCCCCCAGGGCTAACAACCCTGGGTATAAAAACGATTTCAGAACGGAAATGAACTTACGAAATAACGAACCCCCCCTCCACAAAGTTCACTGCACTTACCACCGGGAAAATATAACTGCGTCTCGATGGTTACAGTTGCACGTTCACTTGGTCCTAAGATGACCTATTCAAAAACAACAACAACAACAACAACAACAAAATGTTGTAAAAAATAAGGGGCGTGCGTGAATGTACAGACCCAGGCCCATTCTTTTCTCTGGGCGTCCCTGCTACCGCCCGTGTCTGGAGAACAGTCGGGAGCTTGGAGCTTGTTCCGGCTAGGGGGGGGGGTCTGTGCCCCGCTTGTGGGAGATACCTGGAAACCTCGCAAGTCGCATGTTGACCTGCACCGCCATTTGATCAAATTCTTGCGCTTTGGAGACAGCTTTAAGGAGTTGAGGCTCATCGCGGAGACGGACATGGTTTGGTGTGGCATGGCCATGACCATTCCACTTGACTCGCCCATTATGTCCATTATACTTGACGCGCCCGAACACAGCAAATACCCACACTCCCTCACTGGAACAAGTAATGTTTCATGTCATCGCGGAGTCGGGCTTGGGGTGGCATGGCACACAAGTACGTTGTCAGGCTAGTATCATGATCCATCTGGAACGCGGTTTGCCCTCACGGCAACCTCCCCATTCAATGCCTGAGTCCGGCCGCCGTGAATGCCTTCACAAAAGCACGGCTTGGAGCGGTGAGACGTGCCGAGGTGTGTCAGCAATTGGAGTCGTGGCGGTGTGGGGCGTGCCGGAGCGTGGTATGGCTTGCCTTGAGAAAGGCACGGCATAGGGCAATGGGACGTGCCGAGGTGTGTCAGCTATTGGTGCCGTGGCGGAGTGGGGCGAGCCGGAGCATGGTATGGCTTGCCTTGGCAGGGGCACGCCATGGGGCGATAGGACGTGCTGTGGTGAGTCAGCTATTGGTGCCGTGGCGGGGTGGGGCGTGCTGGAGTGTGGCGTGGCTTACCTTGGCAGGGAGGCGGTGGGCGAAGGGTGTCAGTTTTGGAGCCGTGGCGTGTGGGGCGTACCGGTGCGTGGTATGGCTTGCCTTGAGAAAGGCACGGGATAGGGCGGTGGGGCGTGCCGAGGTGTGTCATCAATTGGAGCCGTGGCGGTGTGGGGCGTACCGGTGCGTGGTATGGCTTGCGTTGAGAAAGGCACGGCATAGGGCGGTGGGGCGTGCCGAGGTGTGTCAGCAATTGGAGTCGTGGCGGTGTGGGGCGTACCGGTGCGTGGTATGGCTTGCGTTGGAAAGGCACGGCATAGGGCGGTGGGGCGTGCCGAGGTGTGTCAGCAATTGGAGTCGTGGCGGTGTGGGGCGTACCGGTGCGTGGTGTGGCTTGCGTTGAGAAAGGCACGGCATAGGGGGGGGGTCAGCAATTGGAGTCGTGGCGGTGTGGGGCGTACCGGTGCGTGGTATGGCTTGCGTTGAGAAAGGCACGGCATAGGGCGGTGGGGCGTGCCGAGGTGTGTCAGCAATTGGAGTCGTGGCGGTGTGGGGCGTACCGGTGCGTGGTATGGCTTGCCATGGCCAAGGCAAGGCACGTGGGCGTGGCGTGTCTCACCTGCGCGTTCACGAGGGCGGACGCACCGTCCGATTTGAGCAGCAGCTGGACGCAGCCTGTGTTGCCGCGCGCTGCCGCCCGGTGCAGCGCCGTGCGTCCCATCGCGTCCCGCGCGCTCGGGTCGGCGCCGCCGGAGTGCGTGTCGCCAGGCTCCACCGCCAGGAGCGCGCGCATCACCATCTCGTGCCCTGCGCATGCGCCCGGCCCCTTCCGCGGTCACACTTGGAACTCCAAAGTTATTCATTTGATTGATTGATTACTGGTGGGGCGCGTCAACTGCTACTTTCGGGCGAGACAACTGCTAAAGTTATACGTCCCGTAAGTGTAGTGAGTGCAGTTTTTGCTCCGGATGTGGAGTTGGTTTTTGTCAACTGGAATGTAAGATCCGGTCCCGACCTACCGCTAGTGGGTTTTTCCCCAACCAGTAATCTCCCACCAGCGGGGAACAGCCCCAGTCGGGACAAGCTCTAATCTCCCGACCGGTCCCACGGCATGTGCGATAGTGTAGTGCGTGTGAGTGTATGTAACTAAGGGGTTAGTTATATAACAAGGAAAGGGATCGCGCGCGGTCCGTTGCCCGTTTATTTATGGTACTGCTCCAGCATTCGCCTGGTACTGATCGGAGATACCACAGAAGACGGCGGATCCGTGCATCCGGCTGCTAGAATTCTCCTCCAGACTGCAACAGATCTCGGCCTAGCTATCTAGCTAGTGTCGAAAATCCTGTCACCGTCGGGATTCGAACCTAGGGCCTCCCAGTCAGAGGCACTGGAGTGAAATCAGTGTCGTTACAAAGCCATCTGATAACCATGACCTTTGTAGTGTGTAAGCAACCTGAAGGGCGATGTTAATAGTTTTGCATTCTATTTCAATTATTTTTTTAAATGTTCGTCACTGTGACTCTTTATATGATTTCTATTGCTTGTTTTAAAATTTTCGATAGCTTTAGTCATCTCATATGAACAACATAAATTTTTAATTTGTTTGTAAGTTTCCTATTCTCTGAGAAGTGAGAATCTTTCCACGCCATTGTCAGAAACACTAAGAATCTAGAGAATGATCTCAGCCTTTGAAATTCCATGCACTCTTCATTACGTAGGCGCTAAGAGAAATTGCAGCGTGAGATATGGCAACTCTGTTCTCCGTAATTTCAGTACTGCACTCAAATGCTGGCACCCACTATGACTACATATTCGTAACTTGGTCGAATTCAGCCGCCGCCGTCTGGAGGAGAATTCTAGAGACCGACTGCTCTGATCGGTAGTTTTCTGTAGTTTCTCCGATCAATACCAAGCGTAAACTGGAGCAGTACCCTAACAAATGTGTCACGGACCACGCGCAATCTTTCCTACCTCTTTCTTGTCCTATCCTCTCCCCTTACACACACACACACACACACACACACACACACACTAAAATACACTACACTACCACACATGTGGGGATCCCGTCAGTAACTTGGAGCCTGTGTGGCCTGAAGCGGTGGCCTGCTGGTGGGAGATATCTGGATAGGAAAAACACCGCTCACCAAGCCGACGTAAGTCGGCGCCGGATCTCTCGATCTATCGGGGGAGTGTAATGTCACCTCCCGCAATAAAACATGTATTACATTTACAGTTCTAATGACCTTAGGAGTTATTGTCCTTGGAATCACTGATCAATCAACCAATCTGTGGGGTAGGAATGCGGTTTAGTTTACGTGAAACATGCAAATGCTATTGGTCAGAGGATTTCTAACGGAGAGGAGTTCCGTTGGAGTGCCCGGAATCCAGTGGCGGCTCGTGCTTAGGTTGCACAACCCCAGATGAAGGCTCGAAGAATACCTTATAATATCTTAGAAATATACATTTTCCTTTTAACGACATTCAATATTGAAGATATTGCAGCAATATCGATGTATATGACAGTGGCGAACCCTGAACGTTAATTTAAGTAAACCGCACTTTATGTAAGATACCTCTACCGTTGTCTTTTATTCCGAGCTTTTCTAAAATCCCAATACTATGAAATTTCGCCCTCAATAATTGTTCTATAGGACAATTACAGAAACTACTAGCTTCTAGATCATTAACATATTCCATTTTCACAAAAACGTGAGAGAAGCGTAACTTTCGAACTACCAGAGAAGGACTGTTCACCGCAATATTTTGCGGTGCTTACCGACCGTCCAGACGCGCAACCTCCCCTCTCCCCACCTTTGAAACATGAGAAGCCCTGGGTTATCGCAGCTGGCATGCGGTGCCTTCGCCTGCACTAGCGAATTCTCTGGACAGGATTAAGAACTGTTTGAAACTTCCCACTCTACCGTTCTTCATAGCGCTTACGAATGCGGAACGGACTCTTTGGCCCTTCGATTTAACACGGGGAACATGCGGCGCTTGGTGGAGCAACCAAATGGGCGGGGGGACTGTAGAACACTGCGCGGCGACTGAAGGAGTCTGAGGAGAATACCAATATTCTGTTTTCATCAGATTAGCTGCAACTTAATAAATTATAGATTTCGTGTGTTATTGAAAGTACAGAATTTCAGTTAATTATTAGCCTATTAAATGCGTTATTTATGTTCAGAGAATTTGTTCTCATTTGATATTAGATTTATTGCTTCAAAATGTATAATTGATAAATTCTCTGTGTAAATTTGGTGATTCTGGAAGGAAGCCCCATTCTATCTCTCACAGTGGATGTATATTTACGTCTGCAGTTACAAGCAGAGATCGCTGGTGAATATACAAGCGTGTGTGTGGAAGGGTCATTATTACAAAATATACCATGGTAGTGACATTTTCGAAATAAAATAATTTTATTTGTGAAAAACGTGTTGAAGCAATTCTGCTTGTTGTAAAGTCCTGGAGTTGAACGTAGGTGCCTAGTGGAAATCAAAGCCAGAACCACGCGCTCTAAAGGTGTATATACCTGACAGGGACACTACGCATAAAATTATGCGAGTAATGTTTCAATATAGACTTTAATTTAACTTAGTTTTTAATTACTTTTTTTATTTATCATTCATTTTGAATTTATTTAATTGATTTAAATTGTATACTTTTAAAATTAAATTTTATCCTGATTTAATTCATTTAGTTAAATTACGTACATTTTTTATTATGTATTCGTATTTTTAAGTTTGGAAATTTGATTTCCGTCATTTGATGGAAGTGCAACCTGCAGTCTGATGGAGTCCATTTCAAGGGCCAAGGATTACTTACATTTGTATTATATATTCGTATTTTGAATTTTGGAAATTCCATGTCCGTCATTTGATGGAAGTGCAACCTGCAGTCTGATGGAGTCCATTTCAAGGGCCAAGGATTACTTACATTTGTATTATATATTCGTATTTTGAATTTTGGAAATTCAATGTCCGTCATTTGATGGAAGTGCAACCTGCAGTCTGATGGAGTCCATTTCAAGGGCCAAGGATTACTTACATTTGTATTATATATTCGTATTTTGAATTTTGGAAATTCAATGTCCGTCATTTGATGGAAGTGCAACCTGCAGTCTGATGGAGTCCATTTCAAGGCCAAGGATTACTTACATTTGTATTATATATTCGTATTTTGAATTTTGGAAATTCCATGTCCGTCATTTGATGGAAGTGCAACCTGCAGTCTGATGGAGTCCATTTCAAGGCCAAGGATTACTTACATTTTATTATATATTGTATTTTGAATTTTGGAAATTCCATGTCCTCATTTGATGGAAGTGCAACCTATCTGATGGAGTCCATTCAAGGCAGGATTATTACATTTGTATTATATATTCGTATTTTGATTTGGAAATTCAATGTCCGTCATTTGATGGAAGTGCAACTGCAGTCTGATGAGTCCATTTCAAGGGCAAGGATTTAATTTGTATTATATATTCGATTTTGAATTGAAATTCAATGTCCGTCATTTGATGAAGTAACTGCAGTCTGATGAGTCCATTTCAAGGGCAAGGATTACTTACATTTGTATTATATATTCGTATTTTGAATTTGGAAATTCATGTCCGTCATTTGATGGAAGTAACCTGCAGTCTGATGGAGTCCATTTCAAGGCAGGATTACAATTGTATTATATATCATTTGAATTTTGAAATTCATTCTCATTTGATGAAGTGCAACTGAGTCTGATGGAGTCATTTAAGGCAAGGATTACTTACATTTGTATTATATATTCTATTATTTGAATTCATTCGTCATTTATGAGTACTGATCTATGATCATAAGGATTACATTTTATATTATTATTAATTGTTGATGAAGTAACAGTCTGATGTCCATCCAGATTACTTTATTATATCATTATTGAAATTTCCATTATGAAGCACCGAGTCGATGGAGTCATTTAGCCAGTTCTGAATAATCTATTTTAATTGATATGCATTTGATGGATCAGTCTGATGAGTCTTTAGCAGATTACATTTTATATATATTCATTAATAATATGTCTTTATAAGTGCAACGCAGTCATGGAGTCCATTCAGGGATTCCATTTATATATTCGTATTTTGATTGAATGTGCATTTATGATCACCTGAGTCTGATGATCATTAGCCATTACAATTATTATATATTCGATTTGATTTTGAAGCGTCATTTGAGTCTCAGTCTGAGAGTCCATTGCCAGATTACCATTTTATTATATATTCGTAATTTGAATATTCATTGTATACAGTCGATGATCATTAGCCGTTACCTAATATATTATGAATTTTGAAATTCATTCATTGATGGAGTGCAACTGAGTCTGATGATCCATTGCAGTTATTTGTATTTTATCATTTTATTTGAAATAGTCATGATGAGTAACCAGTCATGATCCATTAGCCAGTTTTTATTATATATTCGTATTGATTGAATATTCGTTTGATGAATGCAATAGTCGATGTCATTTCAGGCAAGTATTTTATTATATTTTGAATTGGATATGTCATTGTGACATCATGGTCATTTGGGCGAATTTATTATATTATTTTGAATTGAAATTCATTGTGAGCAGCAGTCTGATGAGTCCATTCAGGGGGATCATTTTATATATTGTATTAATTTAATGTCGTCATTTGATGAGTACCTGGTCTGATGATCCATGCGATTACTTTATATATTGTATTTGAATTTGACATTTCATTGAGAAGTGCAACATCGATGTCATTGCGATTCCATTATTATCGATTAATTTTGAAATCATGTCCGTCATTGATGTGCAACTCAGTCTGATGGATCCATTTCAGCGTTACTTATTTGTATATATTGTATTTTAATTGAAATGTCCGTCATTGATGAAGTGCAACGTTATGAGTCCTTTGCGATTCTCATTATTATATATTGTATTATTGAATTCGTCGTATTGATAAGTGCAACCCAGTTGGGAGTCATTTCAAGCCGGATTACCAATATATTGATTAATTGAAATTTGTCGTATTGATGGAAGTAATCGTCATGAGTCATCGCCAGGATTACATTTATTATATTGTATTTATTAATTATGTCGTCATTTGATGAGTAACAGTCATGTCATTGCAGTACTAATTTTATATATAATTTTAAATCGCCTCATTTGATGAGTGCAACGAGTGATGGAGTCATTTAAGCCAGATTATTTATTATTATTGAAGTCATGATGTACGCAGCTATGAGTCTCAGCAGTTCATTTATTATATATTTAATTTTGAATTCCCATTTGATATACTATCGATGAGTCCATTCAAGCAGTACATTTTATTATTTATTGATTGAATTCATTGATGAAGCTATGAGTCATTTCGGCATTACAATTATTTTATTCGTATTTTAATTAAATATGCATTTGATAGCACCTTGATGGAGTCTTTCACAGTTACATTTTATATATATTATTTAATTTGTCCGTCATTTATGAATGCACTGTCGATGGAGTCAGCAGATTATTTATTTATATTGATTTATTGAAGTGTATTGATGAAGTGCACAGTCGTGAGTCATTAGCAGATTCATTAATTTTTTAATTTTGAATTTATGTATTTGAGTAGTGATGAGTCTTCCAGTAATTATTATATATTGATTTTAAATATTCATGATGGTAACCTATCTGAGAGTCATCGGGAGTTCTAATATAGAGTTTGCATGAGTACTGCAGCATGGTCCATTTAAGATTATTTGAAGAAATTGAACGCATTGGAACATTAGTCATTAAAATATTGATTTGTATTTGTGTATAAGAAGCTAGTCTTTCTCTTTATTTTTGTTTAATTGAATGGTTATTCACATTGATTACTGATAACTTTAAATATTTCATTTATGAACACAGATCATTGGCGATCATGATAAAATGATTGTCACCGCGTGTTAGGTTCTTATTATGATATTTTTGTCTTGAAACTGATTGGGGCCAGTATTTATTAATTAAGAAAAGTCGGAATATATCTGAATGGCAGTACTTTTTATCTATTGTTAATCTTCTTTTGAACAACCTGTAGCTTTATCCATTTCGGGCCAAGGATTACTTACATTTGTATTATATATTCGTATTTTGAATTTTGGAAATTCCATGTCCGTCATTTGATGGAAGTGCAACCTGCAGTCTGATGGAGTCCATTTCAGGGCCAAGGATTACTCATTTGTATTATATTCGTATTTTGAATTTTGGAAATTGTCCGTCATTTGATGGAAGTGCAACCTGCAGTCTGATGGAGTCCATTTCAAGGCCAGATTACTTACATTTGTATTATATATTCGTATTTGAATTTGAAATTCATGTCCGTCATTTGATGAAGTGCAACCTGCAGTCTGATGGAGTCCATTTCAAGGGCCAAGGATTACTTACATTTGTATTATATATTCGTATTTTGAATTTTGGAAATTCATGTCGTCATTTGATGGAAGTGCAACTGCAGTCTGATGGAGTCCATTTCAAGGCCAAGATTACTTACATTTGTATTATATATTTGTATTTTGAATTTTGGAAATTCATGTCCGTCATTTGATGGAAGTGCAACCTGCAGTCTGATGAGTCCATTTCAAGGGCCAAGGATTACTTCATTTGTATTATATATTCGTATTTTGAATTTTGGAAATTCATGTCCGTCATTTGATGAAGTGCAACCTGCAGTCTGATGGAGTCCATTTCAAGGGCCAGGATTCTATACTTTGATTATATATTCGTATTTGAATTTGGAAATTCATGTCCGTCATTTGATGGAAGTGCAACTGCAGTCTGATGGAGTCCATTTCAAGGCCAAGGATTACTTACATTTTATTATATATTCGTATTTTGAATTTTGGAAATTGCATTCCGTCATTTGATGGAAGTGCAACCTGCAGTCTGATGGAGTCCATTTCAAGGCTAAGGATTACTTACATTTGTATTATATATTCGTATTTGAATTTTGAATGATTCATGTGCATTTGATGGAAGTGCAACCTGCAGTCTGATGGAGTCCATTTCAGGGCGATACTATGTATATATTCGTATTTTGAATTTGAAATCAGTCCGTCATTTGATGGAAGTCAACCTGCAGTCTATGGAGTCCATTTCAAGGGCCAAGGTATTACATTTTATTATTATTCGTATTTTGAATTTTGGAAATTGATTTCGTCATTTGATGGAAGTGCAACCTGCAGTCATGGAGTCCATTTCAAGGCCAGGATTACTACATTTGTATTATATTCGTATTTTGAATTTTGGAAATTATTGTCGTCATTGATGAGCAACCTCAGTCTGATGGAGTCCATTTCAGGGCCAAGGATTACTACATTTGTATTATATATTCGTATTTTGAATTTTGAAATTGATGTCGTCATTTGATGGAAGTGCAACCTGCAGTCTGATGGAGTCCATTTCAAGGGCTAGATTACTTACATTTGTATTATATATTCGTATTTTGAATTTGGAAATTGATTGTCATTTGATGGAAGTGCAACCTGCAGTCTGATGGAGTCCATTTCAAGGGCCAAGGATTACTTACATTTTATTATATATTCGTATTTTGAATTTTGGAAATTTGATTTCCGTCATTTGATGGAAGTGCAACCTGCAGTCTGATGGAGTCCATTTCAGGCCAGGTTACTACATTTGTATTGTATATCGTCATTTTGAATTTGGAAAGTCGATGTCCGCATTGATGGAAGTGCAACCTGCAGTCTGATGACCATTCAGGGCCAGAGGATTAGCCCGTCGGTAACGCTACTCGCAGCGCAATTGCGAATTCCCTGACCTCCCGCACTTTGCAGCAAGGTAACCTGCAGTCTGCAGTGGAGTCCTTTCAAGGCCAAGGATTCGGCACTGCTGACGCATTTTGCAGATAATTCATGTGGCTGTTCTCCACTCACCTGGCCGCGGCGGCGTGCAGGGCGTCTCCCCGCGGCGGTCGGGCGCGTCCGCGTAGGCGCCGGCGTGCCACAGGGCCAGCAGGCGGTCCGCGTCGCCCGCCCGCGCCGCCCCCAGCAGCTTCCGCCCCAGCCTCAGCCCGCGCCGCTCCTCTGCACAAGGCGCCGCAGTGGCGTCGCTTTCATTTTACGTTCTCGCCACGGAGGAGAGAGAAATTTACGGCATGCTGCGCGAAAAAACGGCGAATTTTCGGCAGAAAAACTGTCATTGCCGGGCCCTGGTTATGAAACAGTTAAATCCAGTTGCTAAATTAAAAAAAAAAATCCTTTAACAGGAGGTGTATCCAGAATCCATGTTTTGAGGGTTCTTGATACCGAAAAATCGAATGACAGCAAAATGTGAGTCTGTTCGTTCTTCTATCCTTTATCTTGTATCCTTACCTATTTATCTATCCTATCGTTTATGAACAACGCTAGCGGTTAAACCATTCAGCCGACTTTCTCCAAAAGTGGTCTAGCTGATCTAGACAATTGATCTAGCTGATGAAGCGGTCCCTTGACTTTCAAACCGAAATGTTTATTTTCGGGGTACTTTACATGAAAGGACCCACAGAATCCATGTTTTATGGGTCCTTGATACCGAAAAATCGAATGAGGGCAAAACGTGAGTAATGTTTGTTCACCTTCAGCGACGACTCGAGGAAAGGCTGAGGAAGGTGGTTCACGTTGCCGTGAATAATGCACAAGATGAAGTTGACTGCGTTTAATGCTGGCGTAAACGCCTCGTTTAGAAACAATACATGGTATGAGCTGCTGGGAGCTCGCTCTTACAGTATTTATGCATACAGAAAGTTTGCACATCTACGTCATGAGCCACGGAGCAGAGGGGGAGGAGGAGTAAGGTCGGGTAAGACTAAAGGTCGGGGGGGGGGGCAAGGGGCAGGCAGGGAGATGAGGCAAGGTTCTGGACCTCCGCTGGCTCATGCAGCAAACAGATAACTGCCTGTTTGCGGCTGGATCTCGTCCGGCGGACTTTCCCCTGGCGGACGTGATCCCGAAGGGTGTGTACATAACTCGTGTGTCTGTCCATCCGTCTGCGAACAACGCTAGCGGCTAAACCGTTCAGCCGATTTTCTCCAAAATTGTTATTCTCCAATCGATCTGGCTGATATCGCGACCACTTGGATTTGAAACCAAAATTTTAATTTCGGGGGGTACTTTACAAGAAACCCCTGGGATATTTTCCAAATTTTCAAGAAATGGTTCCATCGTTTTTTATTGTTGTTGCATAGTGTGAACGATGTTTAAGAGAATAGTGCAGGTATCATGTTCACTGAAAACCCTGATTGTTTGAAAATTGCAAAAGTTCAACATTTTTCGGCGTCTTCTCTCAACTAAAATATCACAGAGAGATTTTTCCCTTCCTTGAAAATATATTTTGAAATAAGGTCAAGTTCAATTTGTAGAAAATTTGAGTTCTTTTCGCGTAATTCTGCGTGAAAATACAGGCGAGAAAGTATTAGTTTTAATTTTATTTTATTTTACGGCCAAAGCTGTTAAAACTGTATGTGACATGCTACGGGGAGAAGTGTATTCAGTGCACGTTTTCTTAATTCTGGGATCCATACCCTAAACCATATACAAGTTGAATTCTGAATACAGAGAGAAATGAGCGTTTTGGCTACAACTGTTAACAAAATATTCGCTTCGATGTAATAAAATATATTGTCAAGGATAAATCAGCTATAGATTTGGGTCCGTATTCTTCATCTTGTCCTTAGTGAAGGAATATACTTCTGCCGCGACAACATAGAGAACGATAATTGGAATAACTACATTTCCCACTGAAGTCTAGAAGACGTGTACAGATAGTGAAGTTACATTTATAACCAGAAGCAAAACATGGGGCCATCTCAGTATTTACTGATGGGATCAGAGAAACTTGACGAAAAGTCAGATCGAGATGGGGGTAATTTACCCAGAAGCTAAGGTGCAATACTTGTTTCAGGCTGTTTAGAATTATACAGTCCGAATGGTAAATATTACATTAAATATCATTGTTAAAATTGATATTCATTTCCTTTTTGATGATCGGCGTAGTATCTAACTGTACAGGAACAGTTATGCAGCAGAAAATATTTTACTTGGGACTTAAACTTCTGTATTGACTTTAATCGTTTAATGCCATCTGGCAAAGTGCTGTAAAATAATTCTTCCGTTGGTGTTACCCGGGACAAAACTAATGTATCACCCCCCCTATAATTTAATTATAAAAATATGTATTACTGAATACACACATCATTTCATAAAAATATGAGTATATTTGTATATGGAATTTATTTATAATATTAAAAAATTTATAATCTAAAACATAATATAACTAATTAACATATTCATGTTTTTTAAAAACAGTTTTCGAGATTTATGGGCGGAAAACGTATCTATAAAATATTCATAGTATTCATAAATATCTATGCTTACTGCGTTACGTTTCTGATTGGCGTCACCCGAGACGGACCTCCCCTCTGATCATCACGCCAACTACGCCAGTCGGTCGCCGCAAGACTTTCATTTAGAACAAGTGAACCCGGCAATGCTTTGCTATTGCAGTGTATGTAATAAATACAATTCAAGTTCAAAATCAATTAACTTAATGAAAATGAACTACACTTTACTATATTCCACTACTTTCATAATCAAATATTCGAATAATGTTGTGCACCGCCAGCATTTGGTTCAGACTTCCTGCTTTCTAGTAATTTCGATGTTATTCGACATTAAGAGTCGATGCGAAGCGTGTAGTTCAAAAAGATATCCATAGGTCACACTTCAAGAAAGGTCTTCAGGGAACGGCGTAGAGCCTATCTCGTCGATTAATTTCACAAAAACAATGCCCCACATGTCCGATTCAATTCAAACCCCTTTTTTAAACACTCAAGATGCCAATAAGAACTAGTGGTGCTACAGCAGCACATACTTTCTTGCATAATTAGCAACACATTATACAGACCAGCAAGGATAATTTCACATATAAATTGAACATCCAGAACCAATAAATGGCATTATGAATGAATTCAAAACTGCGATATCATTTATCATGAAGCATCTGTGATTGTCTATCCGTGTGCCGTCAATGCTAGCTTCTAAACCGTTCAGTCGTTTTTCTCAAATACTGATATTCCCCGATCAAGTTTTGAGAGTACTTTACATGGAGCCTCAAAAAAATTTCCTCAATTTTTTTCGAAACTGGCTTCAAAGTTTCTGATTAAATTTGTCCTCGGATTGTGTAAAGTATTCTTAAGAGAATGGTGTAGGTCTAATTTTCGTTGAAATTGCTGAATTTTCGAAAATTGCAAAAGTAAATTCTTTTCGACATCTTCCCACAACCATAATATTGAAGATACTTTTTTCCTGATTCTTTAGAGGCAGATCTTGAAATAAGATCATGTACAATTTTTCGAAAATATGAGGAATTTTTCGGTTGTTTTTGCGCGAAATACAAGTTACAAATTGTTTTAAAACAATTATTTTCTTAAAAACTACTCAATAATGTTTCTTTAGATATCCTCCTCGTATATATCACGGAACGGTAAAAAATGGACCTAGTCCCATTTCGGGAAATTCTCTGTTTTCTTCGAAAATTGCAAAATGTGTACACTTCGAAACTATAAAACTAAAGGTAGAGATTTTTGCCTTAGGCAAAGTCTGTTGTAAAAAATCAACTCTTTAAAAAAGGTCCTATAAAATGTATGGACGATTTCGCGTACTTTGTGCTTGAAATTAATGCAATTTATAACATGAACATTTTCTCAAAAACCGCTTCAATTTTTTTCCACCGATAGAAGAAAGGATGCTTGAAAGATTGACGCGGGTCTCATTTTAGTTGAACTCTGAATCTTCGACAATGCAAATCTAGAAACAATGCGAGAAAGTACGTGCTGCTGTAGCACCACCATTAATAAAGTTTGTTTAAAAATCTAAATTACATAAATAAATACATAAATAAAAACAATAAATAAATAAATAAATAAATAAATAAATAAATAAATAAATAAATAAATAAATAAATAAATAAATAAATAAATAAATAAATAAATAAATAAATAAATAAATAAATAAATAAATAAATAAATAAATAAATAAATAAATAAATAAATAAAAAATAAATAAATAAATAAATAAATAAATAAATAAATAAATAAATAAATAAAGAGACTGACCTGCCTCCAAGGCACGTTTTGCACCATCCTCATCTTCTTCGTTCATGCAACGTTAAATAAACAAAATAAATAAATAAATAAATAAATAAATAAATAAATAAAGAGACTGACCTGCCTCCAAGGCACGTTTTGCACCATCCTCATCTTCTTCGTTCATGCAACGTTCTATCGTCCTCGTAGCTCTTCTGATCTGTGCCGTGCCGACGCGTTGCTGATCGTTCTCGTGACGGAATAGAAGCTGCAGATGGGGCAGAAAGCGAATCCGATCACCTTCCTCAGGCTCATCCTGCTGCCAGAACAACAAAACGAATGAAGAAGCCTAGAGTGTCAGCTAAATAAACTTTTTATCTAGGAACAAAAATCGGGTACGAATTGTGAAAATAAGTTAGTTAATGCCTTATTTTACGTACAGGTCTCAGGCCATCAGGCCCCCTCTTCCGTCTGTCCACACAAATTCCGCAATGCTCCTTTCACGTCTAGCGGAGAAAGGAGGGTAGGTATTACCCGGGCGATGAAACAGGCTCAGAGAATTTGACTCGAGGTCCTTTTAGCTTGAGGATCTTTTACATCGTAAAACTACACATTGGAAGCCGCTTACTTTCCTCGGAAAGTCTTTTAGGCTTGAGGATCTTTTACATGCAGTACGTCTACAACATGGGAGAGCCGGCCTCACTTCCCCTCAGAAGCTTCTTTTAGGCTTGAGGATCTTTTACATAGAGAAAGTCTACAACATGAGACAGCCGGCCTTACGTCACCCCGAAAGAAGGAGTACGAAGGAGCTTTTCGCCCTTAAAAATCCATGGCTACGTTTGAATTTGAAATTTTTTAAATGAATGAAAAGTTTGGATTTGAACCTGTAAACTTATGTACAACAGTACGATATGCTAACCGTTATACTACCGAATCGGCAATAAGGCTAATGGATAGAGAGCGTTACTGTAATAGTTGAACGATAAGGTCAGCTATGCAAAATAATATATTACGGGATAAACATATAACAAAAGAAACGAAATTAAGAATATATAAATCTCTGGTAGAACGTACTGTGTTTATATGAATCAGAAATTTGGAAATTAAGAAAAAAATTAAAAGTATAATTAAAAATTTTTTAAAAGGTTCTTATTAATATAAATTTAGATAAAATAAGAAATTTAAAAAAAAAAATAAATAAAAACATACAATTTTGGAAACTATTCAATATGTACAATGATTTGGACATGTTAAAAGAATGACAAAATAGAATTCCAAAAATAATTTTGGAGTGGTTTTCTGTGGGTAGGAAGAAAAGAGGAAGACCTAAACATAACTGGTTGAAAGAAATTTATGAACTTTTAAAAGAGAAGAATTTAGCGGATAAGGATTATGAAGATCAGGACAAGAGGAGAAATAAAATTAAAATTATATAAAGTATTAGAATTTTTGGGTAACCGAAAGTTGTTTTTTCACAATGTAAAACAGTGAAATAAATAAAACAAATGTCAAATAATTGATTAAACATCATTGTTAAAATAAATATTATTTGCCTTTTTAATGGTAAGTACTCACATTTTCCTTTTCTCGTGGCTCCTTTTCTTTCTTTACCAACTTCTCCGCAAATGTCGCAGAGCGTTTTTGTTTAGTGTCGGCTTGTGTTGGGGTCGATTTTTGGCCTTTCATCAAATCACCACCATCATCATCATCATCATCATCGTCCTCGTCGTCGTCGTCGTCGCCGTCGTCATCATCATCATCATCTTCTTCTTCTTCCTCTTCTACCAACTTGCCAGATGTAGCAGACTGTTCATAAATAGGTATGGTCTGAGATTGGTGTTGGTTATTCAATGAACCTTCTCCAACTATCAATCTGCCCACAGATGATGCATTGTGTTCAGAGGTACCCAATGTTGAAGAATCATTGCAATTCTGAGGCGACTCTACTTCTTCCATCAAACACTTTCCGTGAGATATGTCACAGATGGTACTTTGGTTTTGTGGTGAGCACAGCTTCCCTGACTCATTCTCCATGTTCTCGCGCTTTGGGAGTAAAGAATTTTTAGTAGTTTGTACTGTCAGAGGGAGGCTCTGTTCTTTTAACTCACTTTCTCCCAAATTCCCTTAACCTCGGGATTTTGCTTCCGTTTCTTTATATAACCTTTCTTCCGGTGCACATGTGTCATACTGTTCGTAATTTTGCATTTCTCCTTCTGATTCATAGATGAACTGCGATACTGGTTCGACACTTGCTTGAACATTTGTATTCTTCGTTACTACTGTAGCTTCATTTTTAATTTCGTTTCGCAAGACAGTTGAAGAGTTAGATGCAGGATTGGTATTTGTACTTCGTTTTCTACACCCCCGTGTATTTTTCCTCTTTAATACTCTCTCAGGAAGTTGCTCTTCACTTCCGTGACTTCCTGATACCTCGTTTCCAAGATGTCCTACATTCTCCGTTATTTGTAATTCATGTTGCATCCCAGCTTCTCCTTGCATATGTTTTTCCTGCACGTTTTCTTCCGTCGTAAATTTGTTTTCTTTCCTTCCATGTTCTTGGGTAGCATAACTTTCTTGGCAGCAATTATTCGACAAGGATATGTCTTTGATTCCCATCTTTTAAAAACCTTCTTGTAATTTAGTCTCTTTTTCCCTCCACATTTCCTCAATCACTGTTTGTACTTCTTTGCATTTACCTTGCAGGGCGTTTTCGGTCATGTCGATAACTCCTTCCTGGATGGTGTCACATTTGTTTTTCCATCTGCTTTGTATTTCGATCTGCTTCTTTCTGAATTCCTGCTCCATCTCCTCCTCCATCTCCTTGCTTTTGGCCTGGAGAGTCGCATCTAGAATGTCTTTATAGCGCTTCTCTATTATTGCTTTCCTTCTGACCCACCTCTCCTCCATTTTATCCTCCATGCTCTTCCATTTTTCTTCCAGAATCAGCTCCATGAAGTCGTTTCAAACCACAGACCCAGCTTCTTCCTGGAGGTAATATAGAACAGGGATCATTAGAAGCCCTAATTTCCCAATCAGTTGCTTCCAAATTCTCAACATAATGCTCAGGAGAACACTAAGGTAGATAAATAAAAAGAAAAATCACTACTATAATAGCAATTGAGTCTTTCATATGAATTCTAACTTAGTGTGGAATAATATACTTTAAACTGTTTAAAGGTATTTTCATATTTCCGTATTAGATATGGGAATTGAACGCAAAAAGTTCAGTACCCCACCAGCTCCTCGAAATGCGACGGATTGCCCCCAACTGTGGACGGGATGGGTTCAAACCATGAGTGACTTATGGACGGACTTAACTTAAATGTATAGAATAGCTTTGAACGTACCCCTACTAAATGGAACTTCGAATAAAGATAGCAACAAGCGTTCTTGATATCAAGAACTATTCACACCTATGTAATAATACGAGATGTTTTGATACGAGTAGTAAAATCACTTTTACCTCGTGTGCCATATAATATTTTTCAGACAGCCTGTCTAACTTTTAATTTATCCAGACGGACTAGCAACTGAGTAATAAAATGTATGCGGACAATAGCGGTTCGCGATAATTGGTTTCCGAAGGCGACAGCGAGCAGGAGTGGACGGCGACCGCGCATCGGAAGGCACGGGACGGCGGCCACCGGACGTCATTGCCACGAGAACTGAGCTGCAAAACAGGGAAGTGACACGTGTGTGTGTGTGTGTGTGTGTGTGTGTGTGTGTGATTTTCTTTGCAGACACTTCATCTGAAGACGCATTCCGTAGCTTAAAAGAGTTTGTTGAAGAACAAGTTTTGTTGAATAAAATTAAATTAAGAAATGGTAAAAAAAATCAGGGAATGCGCATTCGATGTGTGAGTGAGGTTTCATATTGTTTTGTTATTATTATGCGTGAATGAGTTTCTTTGTTGTGTTTTGTTTCTTGGTATGTTTATGTCATAGGATTACTGTGCACCAGTGTGGAGGGAGAGATGGTGAGTTGTTATCGTATATGATGCAAGGAGGAAAAAGCCCGAAAGCAGTAATAAATGAATGAACAATAATATTGTTCATTTTTACCAATTGAGAGCATGCGTCGTCATTTACATTAATACCCTAGCACGCACAATCCAGTTACCTCGCTGGGATTTCTGTATAGGACCACCACGTTATCCACGGCTGCAGGTTATGAGAAATTTTATAAAAACTAGCTAGCTAAAAGGGGCAAACGATAGGTTCGATTAAGTACGAGAACAAAATATGGCACCCAACAGTCTGTAATATTATAATATAAGAGGAGATTAGCCAGGCAATAGTAGCAAGAGAGAGAGAGAGTGAGAGAGTGAGAGAGTGAGAGAGAGAGAGAGAGAGAGAGAGAGAGAGAGAGAGAAACTACATTTTGGCTGCCCAACGCGAGGTCAGGATAGACGGGAACTATTACATTTGGCTGCCCAACGCGAGGTCAGGATAGACGGGAACTATTACATTTGGCTGCCCAACGCGAGGTCAGGATAGACGGGAACTATTACATTTGGCTGCCCAACGCGAGGTCAGGATAGACGGGAACTATTACATTTGGCTGCCCAACGCGAGGTCAGGATAGACGGAACTATTACATTTGGCTGCCCAACGCGAGGTCAGGATAGACGGGAACTATTACATTTGGCTGCCCCAACGCGAGGCCAGGATAGACGGGAACTATTACATTTGGCTGCCCAACGCGAGGCCAGGATAGACGGGAACTATTACATTTGGCTGCCCAACGCGAGGTCAGGATAGACGGGAACTATTACATTTGGCTGCCCAACGCGAGGTCAGGATAGACGGGAACTATTACATTTGGCTGCCCAACGCGAGGTCAGGATAGACGGGAACTATTACATTTGGCTGCCCAACGCGAGGTCAGGATAGACGGAACTATTACATTTGGCTGCCCAACGCGAGGTCAGGATAGACGGGAACTATTACATTTGGCTGCCCAACGCGAGGTCAGGATAGACGGGAACTATTACATTTGGCTGCCCAACGCGAGGTCAGGATAGACGGGAACTATTACATTTGGCTGCCCAACGCGAGGTCAGGATAGACGGGAACTATTACATTTGGCTGCCCAACGCGAGGTCAGGATAGACGGGAACTATTACATTCGGCTGCCCAATGCGAGGCCAGGATAGACGGGAACTATTACATTTGGCTGCCCAACGCGAGGTCAGGATAGACGGGGAACTATTACATTTGGCTGCCCAACGCGAGGTCAGGATAGACGGGAACTATTACATTTGGCTGCCCAACGCGAGGTCAGGATAGACGGGAACTATTACATTTGACTGCCCAATGCGAGGCCAGGATAGCCGGGAACTATTACATTTGACTGCCCAATGCGAGGTCAGGATAGACGGGAACTATTACATTTGGCTGCCCAACGCGAGGTCAGGATAGACGGGAACTATTACATTTGGCTGCCCAACGCGAGGTCAGGATAGACGGGAACTATTACATTTGGCTGCCCAACGCGAGGTCAGGATAGACGGGAACTATTACATTTGACTGCCCAACGCGAGGCAGGATAGCGGGAAATTACATTTGGCTGCCCAACGCGAGGTCAGGATAGACGGGAACTATTACATTTGGCTGCCCAACGCGAGGTCAGGATAGACGGGAACTATTACATTTGACTGCCCAACGCGAGGCCAGGATAGACGGGAACTATTACATTTGGCTGCCCAACGCGAGGTCAGGATAGACGGGAACTATTACATTTGGCTGCCCAACGCGAGGTCAGGATAGACGGGAACTATTACATTTGGCTGCCCAACGCGAGGTCAGGATAGACGGGAACTATTACATTTGGCTGCCCAACGCGAGGTCAGGATAGACGGGAACTATTACATTTGGCTGCCCAACGCGAGGTCAGGATAGACGGGAACTATTACATTTGGCTGCCCAACGCGAGGTCAGGATAGACGGGAACTATTACATTTGGCTGCCCAACGCGAGGTCAGGATAGACGGGAACTATTACATTTGGCTGCCCAATGCGAGGCCAGGATAGACGGGAACTATTACATTTGGCTGCCCAACGCGAGGTCAGGATAGACGGGAACTATTACATTTGGCTGCCCAACGCGAGGTCAGGATAGACGGGAACTATTACATTTGGCTGCCCAACGCGAGGTCAGGATAGACGGGAACTATTACATTTGGCTGCCCAACGCGAGGTCAGGATAGACGGGAACTATTACATTTGGCTGCCCAACGCGAGGTCAGGATAGACGGGAACTATTACATTTGGCTGCCCAACGCGAGGTCAGGATAGACGGGAACTATTACATTTGGCTGCCCAACGCGAGGTCAGGATAGACGGGAACTATTACATTTGGCTGCCCAACGCGAGGTCAGGATAGACGGGAACTATTACATTTGACTGCCCAATGCGAGGCCAGGATAGCCGGGAACTATTACATTTGACTGCCCAACGCGAGGTCAGGATAGACGGGAACTATTACATTTGGCTGCCCAACGCGAGGTCAGGATAGACGGGAACTATTACATTTGGCTGCCCAACGCGAGGTCAGGATAGACGGAACTATTACATTTGACTGCCCAATGCGAGGCCAGGATAGCCGGGAACTATTACAGTACATTACTGTCTGTAGTAGCTGTTGCGATCAAGCGAAAGTATTTAATTTTACAAATTTATTTTGCCTTTACAGATTTATCTCAACATTTGAGCATCGTCGAACTAGTGCGAACAAACTGATGGCTATGCGTGTCTTAAATGTAAAATCGTGTTTACTAATGGCTGCCTGAAATAGTTATTTTCATATTATGGGCGCGAAGTGGATGTTTCTCTCCTGATCGATATTCAATTTTTTTGCCGCGACCGTAGGTTGAGACAAAAATAATCAAACAAGACCACATGCACTTCGTTCACGAAATATGAACATTTTCTCTACAACTGTATAAAAATTATAATATTTGAAATACATTTGTAATTGTATACTGGAAAACGGTGTTTGATATCTTAAAAATAGCAGTATATTATACAGAGCTATGAATGTGGAAGCGTTTCCACACATTTTAAGCACGGATAGCAATGTACAGAATCCGTCTTTTTTATATAGTTCTAGAAAAACAACTATTTGCAACGGTAAATGAGATATAGATTTTGGGTCTTATCCCTTATCGTGTGAAGGAAGCTACACATTACCACGAACACATAGAAAATGCTTATTTGATGGTACTAGTATGGCAATTGATTATTTGTTCGTGATTCTGGGCGCGTTAACGGCTGAGGTCATTAGTCTCGTAAGTGTGGTGCATGTTTTTTTCCTCAGGAAGTAGCGGTGATGCCCCCTCGGGATGGCGAAATAAGGCGCTGACCTAGCTTCGGGTAGCGAGATTTTCCTCAAGCAGGTATCTCCCAACAGCGAGGCACCGCCACAGCCGGGACAAGTTCTAAGCTCCCGACAGGTCTCCCAGCATGTGCGGTACTGTAGTGCTTGTTGGTGTAAGTGTGTGTAAGTAAGGGGTGAAGCTACGACAAGGAAGAGGAAGGAAAAATCGTGCGGGGTCAGTGGACCGTTTGTTAGGGTACTGCTCCGGCATTCGCCTAGTGTTGATAGGGGAAACCACGGCGAGCTACCGATCACAGCAGTCGGCCGCCATAATTCTTCTCCAGACAGCGACTGAATTCCACCTGGCTACCTAGTTGACAAGCTAGAGTCGAAAAATCCTACATTCGACCAGACTCGAACCTAGAACCCCCGTGTCAGAGGAACTGCAGTGACATCAGTTGATACATTGAGCAACCACTCTTGGTACGAGTATGTCGAAATAACTATAACTCTCAATGTGGTAGCCCCGCCTCATTAGGAGAAACGCTAATCATTACACATCCCCTCTCCCTATGAAGGAAAGAAGCAATCGAAGGGGCATTGTTCTTTCCCTTATCTGCTCCAGTGCCTATGTAAGCCGGGGTTAGCTGCAGAGCGGGCAGTCACCGCTCCTTCAACACCACTCTGGGGCAACACCGAGGTTACCATCACTGCGCAGATGAAGCTTTCACAGTTCTTTCTTCCCCGCGGAGAGACAAAGTGCATTTCGTAGTACCTCCGCGTCACCCGCAGAATATTCAAGAGCCACGCAACCGCGGTATTAATTTATTTCAGCGGGTTTCGTTCTATATATTTATATTTTGTTTGTTGAAGTTCGTTTAATTTAAAGTATATAATAATATCTGTGAAGCTATTGTCTCTCTGATCCCTTGCTTCCTGTAGATAGAACGCTCAGTAACACCCCATAGACCTCAAGAGAAAATGCGCAGATAATTAAACTAATTTCAGAACTAAAGCAAGGGCTTCGGTGTTTCAGAGCATCAATTTATGTCATCTGCAATGCTTCTGAGTAGGATGTCCTATGGTTTGAGTCCCGACGGTGGCATGATTTTCGACACTAGGTTGATAGATATGTCGAATTCAGCCTCTGCCTGGAGGAAAATGCTAGCGGCCGACTGTTGTGATCGATAGTTTTGCGTTGTTTCTCCGATCAACACCAGGCAAATGATGGAGCACTACCCTAACAAACCGGCCTGGACCGCGCGCGACTTTTCTGTTATCTTCCTTGTCCTATACTGACGCATTACTCACACAGACACTAAGACTTACTTGCAGTCCATTGCCATACATGTCGGGAGACTATACTTGAACTTTACTATACTATACTTGACTGTACATTTTTTCTTACGTGGCGTCTGAGGGTAGTATTTCCAAGATATAATTCGGCACGACTTTTTGAGTTATTCACAGTCCTGACGCTAGAGTCGCTTGATCTGCAGCACTGCTTGATGCGGTCGCGATCATGCCACATCGTGCGGCAGGTATGTGAATGACTCAAAAAGTAGTGCCGAATTCCATCTTGGAGATACTACCCTCAGCCGTCACTTTAGAAAAATCCAAGTATATTCGGGAGTTTAGAGCTTGTCGCGGCTGGAGTCGTGCCCCATTGGTGGGGGATACCTGGAAAGAAACCTCAAGTCGACGGGTAGGTCGACTCTACTCGTTTATCTGATCATCCAGCGGGGAAGACCCTCGTCGCCTCTCGCGATAATACCACGCACTACCCTTACGGGACTAATGACTTTATGAGTTGACGCGCCCGTTATATATCAAAGAATCAAACCATCTCAGCATTTGCTCATAGAATCAAGTAGACTGGTCAAAAAACCTTATCCAAATATCTAAATTTATTTTGGGAAAATTTTAATTCACCTTATTTAACTCTTTATGGGATAGTTGTTCCCTCCGCAACCACATGCTGTACGACCGTGATTTGCTTAACGATGCCAAGCAATGTTCAACCTTATTGCTAATTTCACATTGTAAAGTCTGCTTCATTGTAATACGATTCTTGCAGATAGCGTGATCGCATTAATTCTTAGAAATCTAGCTTTTGGGTCATGCATGTGGATGTCATCGCAACCACAATGCACACAAGCACTGTCGCAGAGTGTTTCTTTGAGCATTTGGTTGAGATGTGGTTTTTCGTGTTTCTAGTTTCCGGAGTTTTTCGAGAACAGAGGTTTGTTACTTATTCATTATTGTTTATTGTGATGTTTTTTAGTATTACAGAATTCTTAATCATAAAATTCTCCATTTCACATCAATGAGGTTAATTTATATTTGCAATGGTGTCGTCAGGAATATGTACACAATCGTAAATATTTTTTGGTCTGTGAAAATATGAATTTTAAGAAAATGTTTAAACAATTACATTTATTGTCTAATGTAATATTATTGCTAAGTAGATTTAGTTTTCCGAATATTTGTGACTTTAATATTTATATAAATATTTCAATACTTTTTTTTTACATTTGCCCAGTGTTTACTAATATTTGCATAGTATACTCCCTTATTTATTCTAGTGGTGTTCTATGCACAATAGCTACAATTTGGAGTTTGCACATTTTGGAACCTATGACCTAATAGAAATTTAATAATTTCTTGGGGAATATTGACGAGAATGATGATAGGAGTTAGATTCGGAGTATGGATTGGATTCCGATGCAGATGACATGGCGCCAATAACGCAATTAATTCACTCTAGCAGCCCACGTTTCCTTCACTAATATCGAGTTCCTTAACCAATGATATTATTATTTTAGTTTACTGTATGTAACTGTATATCATATTTATTTTCACTATTTGCACTCTTTATTTTCAATTATCATGTATTTGTATTTCATGTCTATTCCTATATTTTTCTTCTACTTTGTAAAGAACCTACACACGTTGATTTACGACTGGATGTAATATTTTTTTCAGGAATTATACGAGGTGGATCTGTACGCAACCACGATCCACATAGTGTAATGCGCAGCCCTAAATATATTGTAGTCGTTATTTTGACCGCATCATTTTCACATTTATCTCACTTTATATTTATTCAAATCACAATTTAATATTTTTTTCATATTTCTATGCTCAAAATTTAACAATTAAAAGATAAATTAAAATAATTCCGGAGAAAACGTTTCTCGACCTATAAAGGTGTAAAGATGTCTTTGAAGAATACATTTTAATAAGGGAAAATCTATCTTCAAAAAATGCTCCAAAAATTTTCAGTTTTGTAATTTTAAAAAATTTCGAGATTTCCACAAAAATTAGATTAGCGTCATTGTTTTACGCGTCTTTTCCGCTATCTGAGAAAAAAGGTTAATAGAAAATCTGGAGCCATTTTTGAGAAAATTCTAAAAAGGTTTTTAAGGTTTGAAATCAAAATATCCCTTTCAAATTTGCAGGGCCTCGAGCTCTTCCAGATTATCCAGGGAATTACTAGTTTTGGAGAAAGCCATTTAAATGATAAGGTGTTCGCGTTGGCCATAGACAGAAAGTAGGACGCATAGACATACGTTTTGCCGGCAATCAAAGTTTCGAAATCATGAATTCACAAATTGTGAATTCTGGCTACATAGCGAGATGGAGGAAGTAATTTACTTCACATACGAACAATATTTATTCACTTTATTGATACCACTGCTCCACAATACGAGATTTTTTGTAAAAACATTGCCCAAACGATATCTTTACTACGTAAGTACGTTATAAATCGAGGAAGTAAAACGCCCGTACACTAAATATTCCGACGTGAGAGATAAAAAATACATTTGGCAATTTTGAAAAATCAAAAGATTACATCAAAGTGGCGTTTATTTTGTTATTCGCTGCATTTAGGACGATCCGTTCAAAAGGTTTAAAGAAAAAATTGGAGCTGTATTTGAGAAAATCTTATATTTAATATCCCTTCAATCAAAATTGCCCGAAAGCTACTAATATTTTCAAAAACATGTTCTCGACATTAATTAAAGAAGTTATTGTATAAAAAGAAATTCATTTTATTAAAAAAATCTATCTTCAATAATGTAATTGCACGAGGGGGGGGCAAACGATTTCAATTTCTTTTGCATTTTTTCGAAAATTCAGTGGTGACAGTGAAAATTTGACTTATGTTATCTTTAAACGTGTATTTCACTCGATTCTTACAATAAATTAAAAGAAAAAATGTGAAACCTTTTTTGAGAACATTTTGAAAATATTGAGACTTTATTTATTTGCCCCACATATGTGAAGAAATCTTTTGAAAATCGTAGGAATTCGAGTCGGGCCAGATCTATCCGGTAATATTAATTTTGGCAAATATCTTGCGAATAATTCAGCCGCTAGTGTTGTTCACAGTCACAGTTCACTGATAGCCAGGCAGATAGAAGGACGCTTTTAAGAAAGAAAAAAGTCCAATTGTGAAGTCCTCATAGGACAATTTTAAATTTTTTACATTTTTTTATTTAAAACGGTGGCAAACTATTTCTTTAAAATTTCTTCTCGCATGTATCAAAGACCAGTAAAACATGTGGTGCTAGTTCTATTTTCGAAAATTGTAAAAAATAAGCTTTTCAAAATACAAAATTGAAGATAGAGATTTTTGCCTTAGATAAAGTCTGTTCCAAAAAATGAGCTCTTTAAAAAAGTCAGGTACAATTTTTTGAGAAAACAAATAGTTTTCGCGTGATCTGGGCTTGAAATTTATATAATTTATTTTTTTTTAAATTTTCTCAAAAACCGTTCCAATTTTTTTCACGGATAGAAGAAAGGACGTTTAAAAGAATTGCTCCGGTCTGGTTTTCGTTAAACTCTCTATATTTTGGAAAATTAAAAAAATAAAAATAATACGAGAAAGTATGTGCTATGAAATAAACTAGTGTCATTACTAAGGTCTAGCAATAAGAGTTTTTCTGCCGAAAATTCGTCGTTTTCCGGAGCACGATTACATAATTTTCTCCTCTTACGAAGTAAGTGCAAAAAAGAGGAAAGTGAGAAAATTTTAGTTTTGTAACTTTTAAAAATTTTCTTGATAGAGGTGACATTTCTTGAGACTGCAAAGCTCAATTCCGAACTCAACATCCTCAAAAACATAAAGCAAGTGTGAAAGAATTTTCTGGATTCTTTTTCTGATTCGAAATTTTTTAACATCAGGAGATCGGACTGCAAATCTCGATTAGTATTTTGTTAAAACAGCTTTTTTCATGATGAGTAGGATGCTTTAGTAAGTACTTAGTAAATAAAAGGAAAAATTAAATCTCAGGGGACTCATACCATCAGGATTTGCATAACTATAAAACGCCTTTGCTAGGATCCTTTTAAATTTCCAAGGAATTGAAAAACATTGGAATTAATACCACAAGAATATTTCAACTTTCTATTGAACAATCCCAAAGTTTGATTTTAGTGTCTGTTTATTGTCCTTAAAAGCTATCATGTCTCAGGACATGATACCTCGCTTATTGACGATCACTTATCATATCGATAAAGGAAAAGGGATCTGAACAGCATACGTGTCCAGTAGTGTTAAACAAATGAATGAATTAAATATTTGCAAGTGATATTATGAAAAATAAATTATTTTCCATACAATTTATAATTGAATAAAAGACCTAATCCTTCTTTTAAGATAAATCCAAATTTTATTTAAGAACGTACTCGAAAATTATCATGTATCCATTGAATTTTTAACTTAATTTGGTACATCGGGTGAATAGCTGACCCTCCTCTATGTCTCCGTACGCAATGGTACAGCAGTACTATGACGTATTCTATGCTATGAATTACTACATACGTTTCTATATGCTATGGTAATGCTCTCTGTAAGTATCTTTTCAAGATGTAAGGAGTGTTAACTTTAAGACGCACAAGTTGAATGTTAACAAATGCAAAAATATGCATAGAGAATTTTCACGCTATGAATCACTGAGTTTTGGGTGCAGAAAAAAGCGTTCGTGACAGTCATGATTAAACAGGTGTGAATAAAGCGTATTGAAATTATCTTATGCTCTCAAAGAATACATCATACAAACGAAATAATGTACGTTACCACTCGGACACGTTGAAACCAATATATAGAAAGTCGTTAACAGTGAATTGCGCATTACTTTGACAGAAACGTAGAACTAAAACTACACCATATCAGCTCTCGAGTCTCGACTGCCTGGGCTTCTAAACCGCATTCATCACACGGCTTGTGTTGCTCATTTGTGAACGGCTATGACGTAGCAGCTATTGCACCAAGTTCACTGAATGTCCGAGAGATCGCTCTTGCCTCGAAAACATGCCATGTCTCAGACCATAGAATAAGTGTAACACAACATAGGCAACAGGTCACGAAAGACGACAAAGCGTTGTACCAGGAAGCACGTCTAAGAAATTTATTTATACAATTTTTGCCGGCGTCACTTCAACACTATGAAATAACAGTCTCAAAAACCTTTTCTAAATGAATTTGTGTTCATACTGCCGGCTATGATGGCTCCGTGCAACTGATGCCATTGCAGCGTCTCTGGGAGGTCTAGTATTAGAGATCCGACAGTGTGTGGTTTTCGACACTAGCTAGCTATATAGCTAGATCGGGTTAAACATAGGTCGAATTCAGCTGCTGTTTGGAGAAAACTTCCTGCGGGCAGCTGCTCTGACCACTAGATTTCCCTGATTTCTCCGATCAATAGAGAAGTCCAGAATGACGTCACAACGTTTGGCGGGAAAGTGTTGATTGGCAATCTGCTGGACGCAAATGCGTTTTCTTGAGCACTAGTAAGCTTTTGGTTGTACTATGCTATTGCCGAGGTTTGCGTTGTATTAATTATCACCGAGAGAAATATTACCAACATTAAACTTTAATAATCATTCGGAAAAAAATCCAGAATGTTCATGAAGTCCCAAAACTGTTCGTAATTTTTCTAGGAGTGAAGGAACTTTTAACACTAGTTCAACCAGAATTTAACGTATTAAATTTTTAATGAATTAATTTTAATAAATACATAGTTATTTAAAAATATAAACAAATATTACACTTACCTTGTGTTTATTAAAAATGTTTGCAGTTTACTGTGCTGAATTAAAATTTTGATGGTTGAATTTCAATATTTAAGGCGTCTGTTTAAAATGTTACTTGTTATCCTTAATTATTTTAATTGTTAAACTTACAGGTAAGTACTACCAACCTTTTTTTATTTACGGTCGCCCGATGCTCAATGAAACAGCGAATCTTTTGTAATTTTTTGTTTAATTCCCACCCAAATCCTGTTAGGAAGGGAAGTGAAACATATGATCTACACCTAATGAACTGGGACGGGCCTAACATAAAAAGTCCTAGGCTTAGACCTCGTGAAGAGCGCTTGCTTGTTCAGAAAGAAGCGCGCACGTCCGGTTATAACTCTTAACACCCTTTAAAGGTACAGTCTAAACTGAAGACCTAAAACCTTCTAAGCGTTCAGCTTACAAAACAGTTTATTGTAACTTAACACATACATAATTGATTAAATTGATAAACAGGTGTATTACAAATATTTCTCTTGATTTGAAAACGAAATTACACAGCACTACTAATATTAGACACAACAAGGACAGGCAAGAAGGTGCCTCTTTAAATAAATAACAATATTACACATTCGTTGCTAGTTGTTTCAACTTACATGGCAATCTTACTCATGAATCAGAATTACTGCGTCGGAACACTTACTGCGACAATCTCCACTTTAGAAGCACAGAAGTTGACGCAAAAGCAAAAATTGATAAAGAGCTCGTTCGAGCGTCTTTCTGTACAAAAAATACATCTGTTCTATTGCATTGTTCTCAGCGCTTTTCTACTTCAACACATGATTATGGATTCTTAGCATTAATTACTGGCCAACCAGATTGCTCAAACCATCACGCATGCAGCAGGTACTCGAGACCGCAGGTCCACAGTAAGCGGCGTTGCCCGAAAGGCTGCCTCTACCGTTCACGGGGTCAATAGGCGGGCTCTCAGACAAAGGTCACTACCCACTGGCAGTAGGGACCCCAAAACGTCCCGTCAACGATGTCCCTCACTGGGAACAAGATTGCTGCAACATTGAACAAACAAATTAATAATAATGCACAGAACCTTTTTAAAACAATGAGTAAGACGCTGAGTATTCTAAATCCAAGCTTGCTTTTTATAATAATGTGCAAGTTGCTGAGTATTCTAACTCCAAGCTTGCTTTGACATACTACATAGTCTGCTGTAAACGAGAACAATCTGTTAGACAATAAAGAATACAATACACATAATCTTACATCCTAAGAATCCATAACCATGTACACTAACATTGTGAGGCACTGTGCCACCATTTAGAGCCCACTTCGGGCATTGCGCTCTAAATGTATGTAAATTTGCTACTAAATGTAGGCTTGCTACTAAATGTATGTAAATTTTCGAACGGCGGTATCTATTGCGTCAATGGAGGTCAGGGGAGGGTCGTATACTTTAATTTTATGAGTGATTCTGTCTCTGAATTGTTTCCAGTTTGTTGTAAATTTAGAATTTTGGTTTGTATATAGAATGGATAGGTATCGAGGTGAATGGCACAAATTATCGGTAGGTATATACCCAAATTCGCCAGATGTGTTGCGAGCTCTTTCCCCTCCACTATGACGAAATTTTCCAGAAAAAACTCTCCAGAGAAACAAAATTCCCCAACTTTGAAACGAAAAATATTCCCCAAATTATGTACAAACAATATGAGCTGACACTGACGATTCTATTGGCTGTAACTTTAAATTAAAATCAACCAATCATCGTCCTTTGATCTGCCCGAAGCACTATACTAACTTCGTTTTCTAACTTTTTTCTTTCTCTATGCCTGTCGTTTATTTTTCTCGTTTTGTTACGTACAAATGAGAGAGAATAACGTTTATTGTTTCTTTTTTATTCATAATCATTGAGAGAATAATATTTCTAGCTCGACTCAGGATGAAAATAATTTCCCCAAAAAGTCCTCAAACATTTCCCCGCAATGAAAAATCTTCCCCAATTTGGGGACAAAATTCCCCAATCTGACTACCGTGCATACATCGTATTTCACCCAATAGCTCCCGGCATCCACCTTCTGTCCCTTGTCACCCAGAGGCGACGGTGCTGACCTCAGAACGCTAAAAGTTACGTATTCTGGATATCTCTACACCAACCACGCGCTATCTTTCCTCGCACTTGTCCTTTCCTCTCCCCGTAGGCCCTACACATTCACACACAAACACGAACACTACATTAACACACGTGTCGGAAGAATAAAGTATCTCCGACTGGTTATTGAATAATTCGTTAACAAATATCTATGCAGAAACGAAGAATTTCTAAGCAAAATGTTGTTCGAAAGATTTGTTCATATCACTGTGTAGAACATGCTGAATATATTTCTTAACCAAAAATGACTCATTCTGTATAGATAGATTTGTTTCTATTAAAATTGGGATGATTAATGGGAGATAGATTTCAGGCGTGGTGTGCGGAATGGAGAATAGGAACGAGTGTTGAAGTTTACAATAGTCACTCTTTACTGAGACAGGAGATCTCCGACATCCCTTATTGTTTTTATCATATGCTATATCTATGTACAACTGTGCGTTAACTGCTGAATGATTCATTCATGTTGTAATGAGCTTCATAATGAAACGGGGAAACCAAGTTTAGACACGTCACGCAGCCAAAATACTTTTTTTAAACAAAAAAGTTTATTTTTAATATACAATTTGACATTCAATTGAATCTTAATATTTAATATTCAATTTATCTGATTCACTTCGATATTAATTAAAAGTAATATTCTTATTAAATATTGATGGGGAAATGGTAATAGAATATTTGACGTAACTTTATAGACATCCCAACACTTTATCCTGTGAATTCTCTTCTGAAATATATTGTGTGCAGAAACTATGATCTGATTAACTAATAAAACAACTGCACTTGTGAAATCTGATTGTGTTTTGAATATCCTTTTTTCAATTACAAAGAGCTCATTTTTCAGACTTTGAAAGAGTTTTCAGCACAAGCGGTTAGAATAAATGTGTGAACATTTCGACTCTTACTACTGTGCATATCACAACCTCTTTGAAAGATTTTCCCTAAAGTGTACTCAGGGCAGCAAGACCATTTTCACTTTAGTAACAAAATGGTGGTCAAACAAAAGTCTCGGAGGAAAAACCTCAAAGGAAAAAACCTCGAAGCAAAGGAAATTTGTTATTTTCAAAGCAGAGCCTAACTGCTGGCTGATGTATTATAAAATGGCATTTTCTATACAAATAAAAGTGAATTCAACGACGTGTAACCGACATCGATACCACACAAAGTAGCGTATGAATAGATATGAAATGTTTATAGGCTATTCTTCAGGATTGTCTGTGTCCTTGCAAAGTTTGGTAAAGATTAACACAACCCAAATGCGGAAAATAAATAATTTAAATAATATGTTTGTAGATACACCGCGACCATTTTTCGCCTCTCGCTTAGAGCACGTGGTTCCTAATATATTCCGCCAGAGCCCAGCAGCGCTGCAGCAAAATTGGTACCTAATTTATTCGCTAGAGGTCAGTAATGGTGCATAAGATAAAAAAATGTATTTAATAGCAATGTGTTGTAAAATAAAATGAAAGGAAAGTAAAATATTTTATTAAAATTTGAACCAATTACGTTAAACACTGTGGTTTATATAAAATTAATATTTCACCTCATTCGCAAGGATTGAATATGAAGAAAGCCCGGGCAACGTCAGGTATTTTGCTGGTATAAAATGAAATAAAAGTGACTCTGAGGCTGTTGTTGGTAAAATATTGAATGAAACATGTTTGACATAATAAAATTCGTATTAAACACGCATCATTTGTACATCGAGGCTAATGACCCCATCTCGATCAGGATATTTTTGTCCAGTTTTCCTGGCCCTTCCTGGTCCATTATTGGCCAATCTCTAGGCAAATGACCCCATCACGACCAGTAAATATCAGTCCAGTTTTCCTGGTCCTTTGAACAAATGCTGAGATGGCCCCTAGTTTTACTTTTGGACAATAAATGTAACTTCACTCCCTACACTCAAGAAGATGCATGCAATCACATTTGACACGTCACACAAGATTGTAATTGGAA
Organism: Teleogryllus oceanicus; assembly: GCA_964035755.1. Taxonomy (NCBI): domain Eukaryota; kingdom Metazoa; phylum Arthropoda; class Insecta; order Orthoptera; family Gryllidae; genus Teleogryllus; species Teleogryllus oceanicus. Next base: position 17,798,387 of record CAXIVR010000010.1, read on the forward strand.
ACATGACTCAATGATGATGATGATGATGATGATTATAATAATAATAATAATAATAATAATAATAATAATAATAATAATAATAATAATAATGTCAGCTGTAGAAGAATTCCGGGGGAGAATACTATTTCAATGTCTTTGGGTCAACAGAAGGCCACTTTCAAGACAACACACCATCGATGAGTGATGTGCATCGATGAGTATTTTTTGTTGCATATTCTGCTGCATGACTTGAAGCCCCCCCCCCAGCTGATTGATGGATATAAAAGGATAGATCCAGCCCAAGCATCCATCTCATGAAGATTCTCCTTCTTCTCCTTTTTATTTATTTTTGCTCTCAACTTTAGCTTTACCCTACTATTTATAAAATTCATTTGTATTTAGCATGAAAACAGAATTCAATTTTATACCTGTATTGTATTTAATATTTGCATTGTACATTATATGATCATATAATGTCCTGACTTGTCATACATGGCTTATGCTGTATTTATGTGACAAATATATTATTATTATTATTATTATTATTATTATTATTATTATTATTATTATTATTATTATGATGTTACGAACCCTACTGCTACTATCAGACACATGGAAACCAGTGAAATTTCGATGGATATCTTACGGGCTACTATTCGTAAGATGGCTAACTGGAAATGTCCTGGTCCCGATGGGCTTCATAACATCTGGTTCAAGAGATTCACATGTCTCCATGAAAAGATCTTGACAGTTGTGAATCATTATCTGAAAAACCCGGAAGAAACTCCAGACATTTTGAGTGAAGGTGTTACATATTTAAAACCAAAAACAAATGATACTGCACATCCAGGGAATTACCGACCAATCACATGCCTTAATGCATTATACAAGATCATGACTGGCTGTCTACATACGATCATCGAACAACATTGTACACAAAATAACATATCGAAGACCCAAAAAGGCAGCTGCAAGGGCTCATTGGGAAGTAGAGAACAGTTAATAATAGCGTAACCTGTATACTTGTTTTATTGATTATAAAAAAGCATTCTACATGGTCCCTCACGATTGGTTCATCCATGCCCTTAGAATACCATATGGTATAAACCCTATGATTGTGGAATTCCTCAAGTCTGTAATGAACCACTGGTGTACGAGAATACACATGCATTCAGGGAACGAGAGAGTAGTCCCAAAGATTTTGAAGATTAAGCGGGGAATATTTCAAGGAGATAGGCTCAGTCCGTTTTGGTTCTGTCTGGCCATCAACCCTCTGTCATATTTATTGGACAACACCAAACTGGGATTTGAACTGAAAGGTCAAAAGAAGTGTGTGATCACTCGCCTGGCATACATGGATGACATAAAACTATACTCTTGCTCACTACAGGGTCTGAAGAAGCTAATATATATCACTGAAAGATTCTCTAGTGATATATGCATGCAGTTTGGCATAGAAAAATGCAAAATACAAAGTATTCAAAGGGGAAAATTCACAGACAGCACGAGACTACATCAACAGAGATCATCACTGCATTGGGAATGGATGAGTTTTACAAGTATCTGGGGATACAGCAAAATAAAATGATTATGCAAAGTCAGATAAAAGAGAAGTTAAAAAGAGAGTTTACCAACAGATTGAATACCATACTCAAGACCTTCCTCAACTCTCGTAATCTTACAACAGCAATTAATACATATGCCATTCCTGTGATTACTTACTCATTAGACATTATAAAATGGACTAGAACTGATTTGGACTCACTGGAGAGGATTATCAGGGTCCAAATGACTCGTTTCAAATATCACCATCCAAAAGTTCTATCCAAAGAATAACACTACCAAGGAAATTAGGGGGTAGGGGCATCTTAAATATTGGTAATCTCCATGCAAAACTGATAACGGACCGAGAGAGTATTTCAATGAGAAAGCATTGTCATCTCAGCTATACAGAATAATACAGAAAGTAGACGAGAACTATACACCACTCAACCTTAAAAAAAAAAAATGTATTACACGAACAACCAACACAAGCCGAGCACTTAGAACAATGGAAACAAAAAGCACTCCATGGTAGATATCCTACAGAAATAGCCAAATCAAATGTCGACTCCTGCTTGTCGTACAAGTGGCTTAAAATTGGATATCTCTACCCCGAGACTGAAGGATTCTTGACAGCAATCCAGGACCAGGTAATTGCAACACGAAATTATCTCAAGCACATTATTAAAGACCCCGAAGTACCTTCTGATATCTGCCGGGCTTGTGGTGTAGGCCAAGAAACGATCCAGCACATTACTACGGGTTGCAGTATGCTGGCCCCAACGGATTATAAACAGAGGCACGATATGGTAGCACGAATCATCCACGCCAAACTTGCAAGGAAATGTGGAATTGCTAGTGAATTTGATACACCCTACTACTAGTACCATCCACAAAAAGTCATGGAGAATAACATCTATAAATTATACTGGGATCGAAGCGTATTGACCGATTGAACAGTTCATCATAACAGGCCGGATGTAATACTTTGGGATAAGTCTAAAAGAAAAGTATGGCTGATAGACGTAGCAGTTGTAAATACCAGCAACCTCGACACAACACACAAAAAGGAAACTCAAAAGTACAGGGAACTTACACAAGTTGTAAAGGAGCAGTGGCATGTATTGGAGGTGGAGATTGTGCAGATCGTCCTCTCAGCAACAGGTGTGATATCTACCGTCCTGAAACACTGAAAAAACTGGGGATCGAGACCAACATTATCATCAATCTACAGAAAGCTGTGATCCTGAGCACGTGTTCTTTAGTCAGAAGATTTATGGGTTCCTAAATAAATTTGTGTTAAAGAATTATTTAATTTTTTAATTTATAAACTAAGTGTTTAAATTTATATTCGTAGAAATGTTTACCTTCTAATTAGTTCTTAAAATAAATATATTTTTGTTAAAAGTAATGTACTACGGAAATCATGCTTTGATAGAAATATCTGTATGACTCCTCAAACATGTACCAGAAAGCTGTGAAAAATAAATAATAATAACAACAACAATAATAATAATAATAATAATAATTATTATTATTATTATTATTATTATTATTGTTGTTATAGGTGTGAAGCATTATAGGTCAAGCCTTTTTTTAATTTTATTGGTTGATTGATTACTAGTGATTAATCCAGACGCGTCAACTGCTAAGGTCATTTGCCCTGTAGGTGTAGCGCATGTTTCTTGCTCGGGAAGTGGAGGTGATGTTGCTCCACTGGATGGCGAAATCCGGCGCCGACTCTACCGTCGGCTAGCGGGGTTTTCCTTATCCAAGTATCTCCCTGCAGGGCACTAAGATTCCGACCGACCTCCCTGCATGTGTGGCAGTGCAGTGCATGTGTAAGGGGCAGGATAGCTCAAGGAATGGGAAAGAAAGATCGCGCGCGGTCCGTTACCTGTTTGGTAGGGTATTACTCCTGCAATCGCCTAGTACTGGTTGGAGAAACCACAGAAAAGTACCCATCAGAGCAGCCGGCCGCTAGAAGACAGCGACAGAACTCGATCTAACTCCCGGTCAAACAATTTGGAGCAATGACAACTATTTCTTTTTAGTTTTCAGGATTTACAGGATTTTGCTGGGGCTTCACTGATAGTAAAATAAAATTAGCGGTGATGGAAACAGCGGTTAATGAAAAACTATGTGTTACATTTATTTTTGTTGCAATCTTGTTTCCTTAAGTGATGACGTTAAGTTCGTTTAATTATCAAGAAATACGTCTGATATGAATAAAATAGACTGTGAAGTATAACTACGGCCGTACTAAAACTTTTTACTACACTCAGTCACGCTACCTTTCCTTTACAACTCAACGAACCTGATAAAACATAAGAACGGGTTTCCGAACAACTATAATTCGAGTTGATTCACCCGCCTCACGGTATAATGCTTTTTCTGTGGTGCAGTCGTCACTCGCAGCTGATTGGCTGCTAATGCTGTTGACGTTACTGTGGTTTGTTGTTTGACTTCACAGTTTGAACTTAGATAGAACGGATAGAACGGGACTTTTGAAATGTGGAGGTAGGGTAACGTGGCTGAATGAGGTGTAAATGACCTGTAAGGGTTTCCTTTGTATTGCTTGGGGTGTATGGAGAGGCACCAGTTTATATGTTAGAAACAGACATTAATTCTCGACAACAGAGTTTATTCACTCATTTTATCGCTGTGGTTAGTAATTAAGCGAAGTGAAGTATTATGTTTAATTGCGTTCTGTGCTCATTGCACTTGGGACAGTGTAATATGAGGCATTTCGTAAGAGATAAAATTGGAGCTGATTGTCATGTGACGTGTGATTGTCGTGTGTCGAGACTACGGACTTCTTTACCTTTATTTTATTACTTATTCTTATATTCAGAGTTTACACTTAATTTAGAATTAAACATGTAAGAAAATAAGATGTTGAATGTAATTTTCACCACACTTGTTATCTGAGACCAATGTTTTTATGAATTTCAAAATGTGAACATTTTGAAAGGTTAAAATATGAAGTTTCATTTTTGTTCTTTAAGAATATTTTTCTTAGAAAGCCTTATTTGCTGTTAAGTGGCCCAAAAATATTTATGTATTATTTCCTTTTTTACTAAAATAAAAGGCTGGAAATAAAGCCTGAAATGTCCAACATTTGCAGATGTTGGTCTCAACCTGAGAGATGGTATTGACAGAGTGACTGATTTGTGGTGTTCAGGCTTCGGAGCTGTTATGGATAATGAAGGAACCTTGTCCTTGAGGCAGCTGGTGGAAGCGGTAACAGCAGAGGCGATATGGAGGCAGGAAGAGCGCCTGAGGGCACTGGAGGCTCGTGTGGACTCCTTGGAAGAAGCAATCCGCCGAGCACTGGAGACTGTGTTTCCGCGTGTGGATGCTCTTGTTTCCAAACTAGAAAAGCAAGGTTCCTGCCCTACTAAAGGTTAGAGGAAAGCTATCCTTCCTACAGCCCATGATTATTTAAAAAAATAATTGTATCTGTGTATTAAATTTAATTTCCTGACTTGCATCATTACGTTTGAGCTTAAGAAACCTGGCATTGCTCAGGCATTTATTAGTCACAATAATGTAACTAGTAGGGAGCGGATTTTCATGTAATTACATTTTTACAGGAACTATATACATGCATTCAGTAATATTTTTTTGAGTTTACAAGACATTCTGAATGAATTGGAACTATTTTTATTTTACATATTTTGGTATAATTACATATTTTACCTACTACTACATATTTCGTTATATTTTAATATAATTATACGTCTAAACGGAACATGTCAGATGCGCGTTTGCATTATATGTTACGGAATCATCTATCTTAAAAATCTAATGTAATGCTGCTGGGCTTCTATGACCACCATATCTTCAACATAATTGTCACACACACACACACACACACACACTTACTGCGTACTCGGAGTAAAGAATGAGCGGACTTCTGTGAACAAAAGTAATTCAATCACGATTTTGCTCATGTTTCAAACAGCACATTCATTACTCGATTAAAAACCAACAAATATTGTTTACAGAAAATTGTCTTACGCTTTTTTCGATTTGGGGGGGGTGACCCCCTCCCATAATGAATTTTTATTTTACATTTTTTCCTATTTTTTCTTACATATTTTGAAAAAAGTAAGTACATATGTATGTACATATTTTGCATTTTGTATTACAATAAATTCCGTTCCCTAGTAATTAGATAGCTAGCATACGTGGCATTGGCTGGGTTTTACATAAAAATACTTCACACAAACACCAATTTGCATTTCCTTCTTATCTTTAGATGAAACACGTGATGAATAATGAACTTTACAATTTTCTGTCTAATGGTTCTTGGGTCACAAGAAAGAAAACATACTTTACATTGCTGATGTTTCGCCCTTATATTTGACTGTCATCAGAGCTGCAGAACAGATAACATTTATTTACATAAATATGTACAGTGCAGCATTTGATTTGAGCTATAATTAGTTAATATATTAACAATATAGTTTATTTGATTGTTACCTGTAAGTTTATGCATAATGTGTGTTGTGCATTCTACATATGCCCATTGTCTATGTAGTTCCATCTCACATAAATTAGGGTGTGTTAGGTTACAATAGTGATGCCTACTTATGAAACATGAAATACAAAATTGTGTATTTACATGTACAACATACTTTTACACACCGAAAAAAATGACGCTGATTTTAAAATCGTTTGATGTCAACTGGCAAAGTGTTGTAAAATGTATTGTATGTGAATTTTTTGTAGGAGTAAGTCATTTTTGTCTAAAACCACTGATTCATAAATGAAGAGACAAGGTTATTCCCAGATTAATAAAGAGAGGCTTACAAGAATTTCATGGGTGGAATTTGCTTATTATTTGTACAATTCTTTTTTGTAATCTAAAAATCTGAGAGCTATAAGATGTATTTCCCCAAATTATTTTGCTGTAATTCAGGTGGGAATCAGCATTCATGAAGTATACACATCAATCAGTTTACTGAATTTGAAAGAATTCTGAATGCACAGCATAATGAACTTAATTTTGTCTTCAGTTCATTTAAACAGCCATTCCATTTTAGGTTTGACTGAATTGAGAGACCTAAAAATTTTTTAACATGGAATATGCAATTGTATATTTGAAATGGAAAACTGCATTGAAACAGTTTTCATTTCATTTACAATTTGTTATTGCAGATCCAATTTGAAACATTTGATATTGTACTATTTATGATTTCTTTATTGCAATGAATAGTTGAATTGTTCACAAAGAGAACACTATTCTTCTGTTTCAAATTGTTGAGGGCGTATTGTTTATAGTAAGAAGAGAATAGAGCCTAAAATAGATCCCTGCAGAACTCCATTTGCAATTGGCAATGAATCGGAAAGTTGTGTACATAATGTTCCATTATTCCAGTATGGTATTTCTACTCTGATATCGTTGTTTAATGTATGAACATAACTAATCTAAAGCAATACCACAAATTCCACATTAGGTAATTTTGAAAGTAAGAACGTTATGATTTATGACATCAGAAGCTTTTGAAAGGTCTAAAAATATTCCAATACCTGCTTCGTATTGATCCATGGATGAAGTGATATCTTTAAGAAAAGAAAATATGGTTGTTTCCTTAGATTTTGATTTTTGAAATTCATGTTGGCAATCTGAAAACATGTCATGTTTACTGAGAAAAGTTTCCATTAGTACTTAAAAATGTCTCTTAACATTTTTGAAAAATTCACAAAAGAGAAATAGGTCGATAATATTGAGTTTCATTTTTGTTGCCTTTTTGAAGAGCGGCTTAACACTAGAACGCCTGGCTTACCAATACCCTCTAGAACGCCCAGGGGAGTCATTTGGACTCCGAACCTTCAACATTACTTTTTAAAGGAAATGTGAATTTGGCTGCAAGAACGGAACTCCCAAATGATGCTCCTGAACAGAATTCTAAAACTGACCTTCAGTTTATAATTCTTCATTTATTTTCACAGGTCTTTGCTTTGATAGGCCTGCCCTCATTTCACGTTTCATATTTATCTGCAGTGGGGCTATTAAATTGTTGTCTCATCCCTTATTTGCCTCTATTCAGGCATCTACTCCTGATGCTGTGAGATGCTGAGAGACCAAAAGGGCTGATTGATTGACTGGCTTTTGTGCTCTATTATTGGAATGGTATGATTGAACTTTATTTGATTTTGTGTGTTTGTGCAAAGTTAAAGAGGGAGGCTTAAAATTTCTTCAAAAGCTCAATATCAAGCACAAAGTAGGTAAATGCAATGAATATTAGTTTGAGTGTGAAGAATTTGTAGAGATGTTTGATTTGAAAGAAATACAAAGAATTATTAATTTTAGAAGCAATTGCTATATTTATACTCTGTTACTTCATTGTGAGTGAATTTCTGCAATAAGTTTTGTATATTTGCTTTCTTTTACAACAAACAGTTCAAGAATTTTGGCGTAAAATGTGTTGGAAATTGTGTTTCCCACTTTCTTTTGGGTCGTGGCCCTGGTCTGACTTGCAATGAACTTGTGTGCTTCAGCAACTCTATTTTGGAATTGGGCTGGAGGCGAACATGATGTTTGACCAGTTTATGTATTAGTAAGCCCTGATGAAGGAATTAAATATTCCGTAACGTTGGCAAACTAATGTATTTCATTAATTGACCGATCCCGTGATCCATATCCTACTACTTATTAACAGTCGTGATTTCTACAATGATGAACTTAATTTGAACAAACAATAATTTTATAAAATAAAAAAAGAAGTGTCAAATTAATATTTTATTTGCTGATCTTAAAGATTTTGAAGGTGTATGTGGATGATGTTCAATACAGTTAAAGCAACTTCACAGCATTCACTATTATTATGAATGCTTGAAAACTACTTTTTCTTTGTAAATGTGAAACATGAACCAGTTAGATTTAAGAATTTATTTTGAGGAGATTGGTTCAGGTTATTGACAGTCAATTTATTTTTTAAAGTTTATTGATATGAATCAGCAATGCATAAAAAATGCTTGTTACAGACAACTTGTAACAACTGTACAGCTGTAACAAGTATTTTCATCAATTACTGAATCATATCAATTAACCTAAAAAAATAAATTGACTGTTAATAATAGCTCCTGGATCATTCTCCCCAAGTTACCCCATTGATCCCCCAATGTTGCGCTAACACAACATTTAATTTATATATTTTTTAAAATAAAACGATTTGTTATGAATTCATTTTGTGTTCACACCACTAAGAAGAAATGCTATTTGATCAGTTTTTGATATTTTCATTCTTATCCGAGAGTAAACTTGGCTTCATTGAATTTTGAAACTAGAAGGTAATCTAATGGATTGTGTTATTGATATTCACTTTTCATTTTATTATTACACAGTACATTTTTTTACTTATTATTACTCTACAAACTTTTGTTCTTTTAGAATAATTATTATGTTGATAAGTCCTTGCATAGCTTATTATTGATAGTCGACTATAAAGTTGCATTTACACAACTTTGTGATTAGTGAGTATATGTCTTCACATGATGGAACAAATGCATTTGGAATGTAAGCGTTGAGGAATAGACTTATAACTTCTTTTTCATATTTCCATTCCTGATATAATTATCTCATCTTGGAGATAAGTGTCTTATTCAGCATTGTTGAATCATTTTATGAACGATGCTTCAAGAGTCATTATGTCTTCTGTTAAAAATTCTGCTTGTTTTGGGAATGATTGATGAAAATAAAGGCCTCTGCTGAACTTCAGTATTGGAGGAAGTTGTTGACCTATCACTGCAAATATGATTGATATTGTGTACTTTCCTCCTGATGTTGATGAGGAAAATATAGATCATGCTCTTCTGGAGGAAAAAGTAGAAGAACAAAACTTGTAGTACAATTGTCAAATTGTGGGAAGTGTATAATATTACAAATGAAGAAAAATGTTATAACTACAATTTCGCTTTTACGTAACCATGACTATATTGAAATTTGAAGACTACAAAAGAAAATGAATGCAATGAGTCAATGAATACACTGGAGACTGAAAAATCCCATTTTGGTTGACTCGCAAACAATTCCCTACCTAAAGAAGTATGCTCTGATGATTTAGGGATACTGAGAGATGCCTCAGGGCATCAATTGATGTCAGTGCAGTGCCTTGAACCAGCAGGTCCTAGTCTTTGAGTCCTAAAGATATGGCAGGACTTTCCACACTAGCTTCATAGCTAGGTTGAGTTCAGCCACTGTATGGAGGAGAATTCTAGCAGCCGTCCATGCTCATTAATTGGTTTCCTTTGTTTCTTTGATCAACACAGGCGAATGCCAGAGCAATACCCTAATGAACAGGCCATGGACTGCTATCTTTTCTTCCTGAATCTTGTCCTATTCACACCCCTTATTTATTCACACTTACACTCACATACACTACACTACCACACACATCGGGAGACCAGACAGGAACTTAGAGCTTGTCCTGTCTGAGTTGGTGCCTTACTGATGGAAGATACCTGATTGGGGAAAACCCCACAGCTCAACAAGAAGGTCAGTACTGAATCTCACCATCCAACAGATCACTGTCACCTCCTGTTATAAAACATGCAATATACTTACAAGACTAATGAACTTATCAGTTGATGTGCCCCAAATCACCCATATAATCAATCAATCAATCGATCGTGATATAAGGCATGTGTTTGTAAAGAAAGAAAATAAAGCCATCAGTAGGTGCAGATTGTGCCAAAGTACTACAATTTACAAATGTACAATAGGAAAACAATACAAAAAATTATCCTGTGTCAAAGAATTTGAGACCAATTCTTATCACTCTTCTTGCTCTTTCTTCTTATTCTCTGCCTCACTCTTCTTTTTCTTCTCTCTCTCTTTTCCTCCACTTCGTCTTCTGAATATAAAATTTCTCTGAAATTAAATTGTATTATTTTTATATGTTTGTTTTTTCTTAAGCTTGGATTTCATGGTGACTTATCTGAAATTTCTGAACTCTGGTTTTAGTTTATTAGATGTAAGATCTTATCCACTTCCTCTTTCAGTTTTCATTGTTGTTTATCCATTCTGGGGTGAATTGACCCAAGATAGGATATTCTAGATTTTACTGATAATGTAAAGGCTTTGTGATTCACCAGTTCTAGAAGAGATAATTTTGTCAGAAAATATTGTGCATTATGTAATACTGAGTTTACAGAATGAATAATTGGGAGTAGAGTTGTAATTTTGAGCCAATGGATATTTTGGAATTATCTTTTTTTGTTTTTCAGGGTGTCCATCCAACTCTGATTCTGTGCTGTCTGAACAGTTGACTAGAGTGTCCATATCTTCTGTGCGCACAGAAGAGCATACTGGGTCTGGGCCTATTCAGTCTACATCCTGCAGTGCTAATTCATACCCCCAGAATACCCATCCTCCTACTTTTGACTCTCGCTTCAGTCCTCTTCCAACATTTACTTCTGCCTGTCCACCAGTCTCGTCTTCCGCCTCTCCTGTTTGTGTTGGCCACATTTCCAGGAGGTCCAGTTCTCCTGCTGTTCAGGTGTCTCTCAGTGCACCTGAGAGTCCTTCAGGTTCCCGCTTCACTCCTTGTACATCTGTTAACGCTGCCTTTTCTACAGGTTCTGTTTCAAACTCCTGTTTTCCTTCCTTTCCTCAGGTTCCAGCAAGCACAATCTCTTCATCTACTGTTGTAGTTCTACCAGATTTTCTTTTTCGACAACTGTTTGTTCTCCAACTTTTTCAGTGTTCTGCTAGATCTCCTTTGTCTTCCAGAGTTGTCAGTTCTGATCAGCCAGTTCATTCGGCATCCTTTGTGACTACAACCACTGCCTCTTTGCCGTGTAACACGAGTACTTCCAGGACACGCTTTCATTCGTCCCTGTCACGAAGTCGCTTTAGTGAAGGGATTACATTCTCTACTAACTCACCTTCAGACATTCATTTGCCTCTTCCTTTTGTTTCTACCAGTATTTCCTCTACTTCTGCCACTGTGTCCTTGCCTTGCGTTACATCTTCCTATGTTGCCTCAAATCAGCTCTCGCCAATTGGTAGTGGAGGGTCATGTCAACCCCCTTCTGCCCCAGATGTGTCCTGTGTTGGTTCTTTCCAGAATGTCATCCAGATGATTCCTCATTCCAATGTTCTTACCTCTCCTCCTCTCCTCCTTTTACACCCCATGCAGTGCGATATGTTCCTTTGCCTCTACTCCATCCTCATCTCTTCCTTCTGCTTTACCAATCCTTGCAAACTCTTCTCCTGATATGACTGCAAGTTCCTATCCCACTGCTTTTGTTAGTCGTTTTCCTTCAACTCCAACTACTTCTGTCCCTTCTGTATTTAGTGTGCCAAATGTGTTTGGCCTATCATGCATACCATCTGCCTGGCGCTGAAGTTCCTGGTGTGTGCAATTGGCAAACCCTTGTGGAGTTGTGAATAAATATGGTTCATTAAGGACAATTTATTGGTAAGTTCAAATCCAGCTAAAAATCAGTCAGTATATTTAATTAATGAATTAGGGTTTTGAAATGTGTTAATTTACAGTATTTTCTTTTTTTTTCCTTTTTCTCTCTCCATGTTTGCAATATTTCTAAACTCAGACCATGTATTTGTAATTGTGCTGTGTTTTAATAGAACAATTTTGATTACAAGTAATTTCTATAGTCGTGCAGGGTGGCCACTTTCTGGAAAATATGGAAAACTGGGAAAAATCAGGGAATTCCATTGCTCGGGAAAAATCATTAAAGTCCGGGAAAATTTGAGGTTGGTTATAAAACTGGATATTATTCCTAAAAAATGAAATTGAACAAAAAATAATGTACTATTTACTGTACTATTTGTTTTTTTCTCCTTATTTCTTTTATCATGGCAAAACCAGAGAGGTAACAAATTAGTTTCATAGTGGCTTTAATTTTCTTTAAATAGTGTGATATACTCTACAAATCTGATCAGTGAAACATTTAAAAGTGTTCTGAAGAAGGTTATAAATTAAAATGTTTTTAACAATATTGATAAACAGACATATCACAGTTTTCAATTACTTTAATGTTTTATAGAATACCCAACTATTTTATTGGCATTTTGTTTTTGAAAGTGTTGTCTTTCAAAACCTAAATCACTAGTTTCTTTACAGTATGAATTTAGCCAATAGATGCACAAATGTGGTTTATTCAAAACAGAATTGTGTGTGTGTTTTTTTTCACTGCTTTTTCCAAGTGTGTTAGGACATTTACTCTTCAGAGATAGGCAACTTGTGTATTATCTCATTGGATGCATTTGTCGAAATCTTCAGTGTCTTCATTACCTCATAGGCTTCAATTTTCTGATTAGCAGCACTGATTGTCTCTCTTGTTCATCCTCCTTGTATTCACTGATGTTGTGTTGTATTCACTGATTTCTACATTTATCTCAGTGTTTATAGTTTGTTGATTTCACCATTGTTGCAGTCATGGTTTGTAAAGCTCCAGGTTGTGAAGAGGAGTGCTAGTTCTGGTGTAACTCCTTAATGAAAGTTGAAGGACGACACTGCTTTTGTCTTTTGGGCATTAAATCTAAGTGTAAGAAGTGTTATGTAAGATATTTATTTTTTTAATACGTAGTGAGATTCCATTTGGTGAGTGATGTCAGTGAACATTCTTGAGCATTTTCATTCTGTTGCATAATTTTCACACCCAACCTATCACCTTTTGTAATATTCATCTTTCAAGAAAAGAATTTTAGAACTGAGAGAGGTAATTTAAATGTGATTTTAAATGTAATTATAACATTTTATTTTAACAAGTTTTTAATATGGTTCCTGTAGACATTGTATGGCAGGTTTACATTTCAAAAGATGTGTGAAACTGGTTGCTTTTATAAGATTGTGTACTGCATGTTTTATATATTGTGAAATGTTAGATCAAGATTTTATGATAATAAACAGAATTTGGAAGGTAACTTTGTTTTCTCAATTTCCTTATATTTCCTGAAAATTTGACTTATGTTGGTTGACTGGTGAACTAAAAGTGTGTGTGTGAATGAGAATGAAAAATTTACATTGGGAGATATGAGTAGAAAAAAAGTGGTTTCAGAATTGAATATTGTCATAATGTCCGTTATATTTTAAGAAATTCACAATTTGTAATGATCTCAACAATTAAGAATGTTACGTCTATAGTTTCACTCAATCGTTGTAATTTGCTGGAAAAATGCTGACTTATAATACTGACTCAATGAATATTCAGATTCAACACGGGTCCAAAACAAAAAAAGAGAAACTTTGGGCTGTGGGTTGAGTGGAAACTAAGGGTGAAGTGTGGTAGTTTTGTGCGGTCCTTGCTAGACACGACGGTTGTCCTTCTAAAACGATGCACACTAGACCCAACTAACAAAAACATGACCAAAATACAAAGATTTGGCTTGATTTGCTTGAAAATTTGTATTCAATTGCTAGAGAGGTTGCCAATTAAGAATATGAAACTACTTTTTTAAAAATAAATTTTCGGAAAACAGTGTATTTTTGAAGATTGCAAGGAATTGAAATTGCAAATTTTCTATGCTTTATTTGATGATCTGCCAGTTCACAAAATGGCGATGCAGTAATACAGTGGTTTTATATTCTTAGAATTCTTCTCATGGTCGACATGGATGAAACGATGAAGAGACTTTATTTAATTAACCTTAATATTACAATATTATAGTCGAGAAGAATATATACAGAGGAAGAATGTGTAAAACAAGTAATGAAATAGTACTCTACAGAAAAATATGTACATTTATGTAAATATTTTGCATGAAATGAAACAGTAAGAATATGTAATAAGTATGTAAAATTGGATATAATATGTAATATTAAAATAACTCTCGTTTATAAAATACATTTGCATAATATGAATTTACATTTATAAAAAATTTCCTATACAAAAAAAATTACAAACGTTTTGAAAATCATTTTGATAGCACAACTTGATGCACACTTGCACCATACAACTTTCCCATCAATAGTAAAAGCTTCACATACTTTTATCTAGTAACGAAAATTAGCAGCCCAATTAGATGCCATAGAAGCCATTGGTACAAATTGGCGATATCTAGTAAATAATCACTGCAGCATGCAACATTCTCATTTAAGTGTTACATGGCGGTGACTGCCAAAGTTTCTTGGAAATTAAGGTCAAAGGTCGTGGTGTCAATGATACTTTTCACACCTCAACATGAAAATGATCTCGATCGCAGACGTGCACTTCCCGCCACAGAGATAACTAGAAAGCGCGCCAGACTGTGAAAACATCCAACTGTGTCTTCATGTAGCATACTTCAAGTAGAGTATGCAGTAGCACACAGTAATAACGTAGGGAAAAATGCTGATTTTCTTAAAAATACTTCTTTTCCTAAAAATATGTAATAAAATTGAAGTAAATTAATTATATATATATATATATATATATATATATATATATATATATATATATATATATATATATATATATAATCAAATGTATTGTATTACATATATGCTAAAAGTATTTGTAATATAATTGCAATTGCATTGTTTCATTGTTATGCATGTATTATAGGAATTGGAATACTGACATGAGATGATGTTGATAACATTCTTATGAAAGGTAATAGATTTAATTTAGAACTAACAAATACACTTCTTTTACTCGAGAAAGGTGTGATCACTGATTATGGTTGGTATTATAAAATTGGAAGTACACTAAGAAGTACTCAAGGCATCCTTATGTGAATTTCTGTGCTGCAAATACTAAAACAGTTAAATTTATTCATGTTTCTGCCGTTTGTAGAAGCAAGAATTGACTACTGTTCCTGTCTATTGAAATAAATGCAGATATGCACCACACTAAGTATGAATTGGTTTGGATTTTTTCTAGTTATAGCTGAAGTGTTAGTAGTGCAAAATCAAATTATACACTAATAAATGATTATTATAATATTACATAACCATTTTCAATAATGGAAAAAGTATGTGCTGTTATAGCACCTAGTTTTCTTTTGACAGTGAATTTTACTATTTTACTACTGTGGTAGAGAAAAAGTTAGTAATGCTGCTTGAAAAAACAATGAATTTTCGTCAGAAAAACTCTTATTACAGGGCCTTTGCAAAGAAAAAGTGGATAAATCTAGTTGCTAAATTTAGAAAAAAAATCCTCTTAACACGTGGAGTAGCCAGAATCCATGTTCTGTGGATCCTCGATAATGGAAAATCAATTGACAGCAAAATGTCTTATCTGTGAACAATGCTAGCAGCTAAACTATTCCACCGATTTTCTACAAAATTAATTTTTCCCAATAGATCTAGCTGATGTCATGGCTCCTTGAATTTGAAGCCAATATTTTAATTTTGGTGGTACTTTGCATGGAACCGCTGGGATATTTTCCAAATTTTCATAAAAATGGCTCTGATTTTGATTAAACTTCCATATTTGATAGTGTAAAGGACGTTTAAGAAAATGGTGCAGAAATAATGCTGCACAGCTTTTAAATTATCTCCCAGTTATAAAATCAGCTGATGATAAATACTTCAAAACATTGCTTAAATGTCAACTTATAGGTGTGTGTCCATATAAGATGTCTTAGTTGCTAACTTTTCTGTAATAGAAAACTATATACCTATACAAGAGTGACCACACTTTGCACCAGTCACTTAGTTCAATAAGGCAATGTACTAATTAGTTATGTAGTGAATAATGTGATTATGTCAGGATATTGTAACCACATACAATTATTATTTACATCTAATGTTGTTGTAAGTTAAGTAAGCTACTACTGTAAGATAATGGAATTATTAATTGTAAATTAAATGATATGAATTATAATAATTTAAAAAATTGGGGTTTCCTGTTATAACTTAATTTAATTGTTTATTGTAATATATTTAATCAATTACAAATATTTTTAACATTTATCAAGATAATGTAAACTTCTTAAATTATTACTGTACGTGAAAGTAGTTAAAAAAACTAGCTTACTGTAATTTTAATTAATTTCTAGACAGAGTTTGCTTGATACTTTCTGAAAGTACAAGCAATAAATTTTAATTATTTATTATTATTATTATTATTATTATTATTATTATTATTATTATTATATGCTTTACTTTCATTTTTATTTCATTGCTGATATATTTATTCATACTGAAATGATAACTTATATTTGAAAATTATCAAACAGTAATGAGAAGAAATAGCATAGGTCTTGATGGAACATAGAAATTTGGCATACCGCTTTCAGCACCATCTGTATACAGGCAAAAATTGCGTAGGCCGAGAGGTAGCCTTTCACTAATTTTTGTAATTAAAAATAATACATTTATATTTCACAATTAAATGTTAAAAATTGTGATTAAATTCGACTATTGATACTTTGCATTTCCCGCTTACTCTACTTCAGGCTTCATCATGGTATAAGAAAAATTACTTGCATGGTGTAATTAAAATCGCCTGTTGAAGGCGTCTTTGGATTGAGACTACTACACAATATTTCTATTATAAAGATAGTCTTCATGATTTGTATAGTTTTCCTCAAAGTTACTATACATATGTGTATGAAGACTGATGACTAGTTATATTTCTCCGTAACGCTTTGTTCTCAATGCGCTCAATGCCTTGTTTTTACCGTAGTGAAAATAATTTCCACCATGGTTTTTTCTTTCGCCGACTCTCCTGATTTGTGATGTAACCGCTAGAGTTCTCTGGTGTGACGCTTGCTTCCACCAGGTGGTGAATGCCGTACGCTGGCCGTACGAGTAAACTGACAGTTCATAATTTGTTGAATTCTGGAATATTATATAGCGCTAGTAGAAGACGTTGGTATGAAAGCTTACAGGTGCTAACTTTTTCTGGAAGCTGCTGTTATGATTTGGCGACACTGACAATATTGACATCATTTAATATAGGTGAGTTCAGCTTGTTTACTTTGTAGGTTAATTAATTGAGAACTAATAAGGGAAGGAAATTATATATAAATCATTTATATAAGGTAACTTGGGGAGAGGAAAGTAAACATTTCTGTTGTGTCAAGAGATTGCATCAAGTCTTAATTTTTTTTCCGATTCTGTTCCCGCCCAAAATTTGCGGCGCAGATGGGCGCTATCATTGCCTTCTCAGACAAATGACATGCGTATAAGATGTGCGTGTGCCACATTCTGGTTCCAAGACGTTTTGAACATTTCTGGAATATTACTTGTAGGATAGCGATTTGAAAAAGCGCGAAGTTGTAAAATAAAGTATAATTTTTGATGATCAGTTTAGTTTAGTGGGATAATACGTAAAAAAGTGTGTGAACTTACAAGATAACTCTCAAAAAGCCGCGAGGAAAGAAGTTTTGGTATTTGTAATTTTTTATTGCTAATTTATCAATTAGTGGTTAGTGGAACGGTAATGTAGAATAACTTTTGGGGTAAATTATGACTTATTGAATGTTAAAAGGGGAAGAAAATAGGCATGCACCTCTGTGAAGTGTTTGAGTAAAAAAATTACCATTATTCAATGGCCATAAATGGTTTTTCTTTCTTGAATTTCGATATTTTGGTTAATGTTGTGCAGAGAGTAATTGATATACAGAATGAGACAAATTGCTTTTACTGTCTTACATAGATTTTATGGATTAAAATAATTGGTGTAGTTTGTAGGGAAGCTATAGTCCTCAACAGAACATTTGGAAATAATTTATGTACTTCAACTCCATCACCATTTCTTTTATAATTATTCTATTGATTGATTATTCATAGCAACTAAACTGTTGCACACATATTGGTTATAAATTTGATAAATAAATCATCACATTTTAGGAGAACAATTTAAACCTTTGTTTAACTCGTTATAAGTACAACAAGGTTTGACATCAGTTATTAAACATACATTAATCAAGAGATTTCTTGAAAATATTGACATTTCTGCTAGTGGCACAGGCCTGCAGTAAGTGTTTAAGGGATTCACACAAGCTCATTTGTTATGAAATGTGCATGTATTCTGCTCTGGAATATTCTGACCTCAGGATATTAATGTCCGTTACTGGAGATGTCATTGTGAAATCTGAATCTTCTATTCATCTGTTCTGTGACGGAATGTTCTCTTTAAATTCGTAATAGGTAGGTTTCTGTATTGATCTTCTTGATAGTTATAATGGAGTTCTGTTGGAATCCTTGTAATTTGGTGCTGAAGTCCATTTAGGAATGTTTTGTTCCCTTGAATGTAACATTGCTTGCATGTGTCAGAAATGGTCATACATAGATTTTATGGATTAAAATAATTGGTGTAGTTTGTAGGGAAGCTAAAGACTTTTTATAGTGGGTTCAACCCTTACTAGCACAGGAAGCTTTTGTAATGTACTTGCCCTTACATGAAAAACAAACAAACTATTGATCTGTCTTTTGATATACCAGAAAATCATTGTCTACTTGCACTTGTGAGATTGTGTACTGTTCAATTGCTTTTTTTTATCGCAAACACTACTTGTAAAGTTTGTAAAATAATAAATATTATATTCCATTTTATCTATTGTATAGAAACTTATTTTACTGTGTAAATGTACAATTTTGAGTTCTCCCAATGTCATACCTCTTTTGTGGCTATTTTCTCCACCAATTTATGTAGAGTAACACACATCCTTATCACCAATCATTGTCATCATGATATTCCTTTACGGATTAGGCATATTGCCTGTTCCTGCCTCTTTCCATCTCATTCTTGGCCTTCCAATGTTTCTCTTTCCTCTCAGCTTGTAATTCAGGGCTTGCACTGGAAGTCTGTCGTGCCACATATTTCCAATATGTGTCACCCATTGCTGTCTGTACTTCTTGATTTTTTCATGTAGTGTTTCTTTCTGCCCTAGTTCTTCTCTTATTTTTTCACTTTTTATTTGCTCTTTTAAAGTACAGCCCTTTATTCCTCTCAAAAATCACATTTCTGCTGATTCAATCCTCCTAAAATCTTCTTGTTTTTGAACCCAAGTTTCACATTCATATAGTAAAACTGAGAGGGCCATAATATCATAAAATTTTAATTGGGTTTCTTTTTGGGCTTTGTTTTTTAAACATTCTACTTATATTTCCACAAACTGCTTGTTATTTATGAATATTGCTGGTGATCTCCCTCTCTCTTCCATATGTAATTTCACAACCTTGGTAGCTATAATGCGTCACTTGTTCTAAAACCATATTTTTAAGCACAATCTTTGTCCTTACTGATTCTTTTCCTTTAGAAGCCTTCACTTTGGTTTCATTAACTGATACTATCAGATTGTACTCCATAAAAATTGCTCCAGTTGGTAAATAGATCTTTGCTAATCAGCTTCGTTTTCATGCAGGATCACCTGGTCATCAGCATATTAAAGGGTATTTACAAATGTATTTTTGCCCAGGTAAATTCCTGAAGGTACCACGTTCTTCCACCTTTTAATTATATATCCCAGATATATATTAAAGAGTGTTGGAGAAAGACTTGTCTCCCTGCCTTACACCTTTATTTATTATCCTTTTCCCAGAAACAAATCTATTGTATTTTACTGTGATGTTAGTATTGTTATACATACTTTTCACCACTTGCACTAGATGACTTGGGTACCCTTCTTCCTTCATAATACTCCATAATTTACATTGGTTTGCATTGTCAAAAGCCTTCTCAATATCCATGAAGACTTAGTGTGTTTCTCTATTAAATTCCACTCGTTTCTCAATTATTTGTTTTAATGTAAATATGTCGTCTATTGTTGAGCGACCTTTACTAAATCCCTGTTCCTGAAGTAGAGTGCAGTCTGCAATTGGAGCGATTCTGTTTTTCACAATTTTTGTGTATACTATATAACACAAGTTAAGTAGACAAATACCCCTATAGTTGTGACGTTTACTTCGATCTCCTTTTTTAAAACCTGGAGTAATTAACGAATCTAACCATTCATCTGGTATTGTAGATCTTTGCCAGTTCATTAGGTGGAGCAGTCGAAATTTCAGTAACATACCTCCATATTTCATTAATTCTACATTACCCCATCAGAACCACAGGCTTTTCTATTTTTTTTATTTTAATGCATTATCAACCTCTTTCATATCTAACATATCTACATTTCTTTTTGTTCCTGTTTCTTCATATAGTGTATACATTTCTTCACTACCACTCTATAATTTTACAAAGTAGTCCAACCACTCTTTCCCAGAAATTATGTTCAATCTTGCCGTATCTGTTTCTTCTAAATTCATTGTTTTTAACACTTAACAGGCTATACTTCGTCTTCCAAATACATCCTGTTCTAACGTGAGCTTGGCTCACTAATGATTTAACTTTATTCCTTTTTTGGTTGTAGCTCTGTTTAGTCTGCTCGTTTCTATTTTGTAAATAATTTAGGTATGCTACCTTTTTTTCCTGCATTGCCTCTGCAACTGTTTCACTTTATCACCAAAATATCTAATAATATGTCAATTAAAGACACACTAAAGATAATACTATTACCAACATAGCTTGTCGTTAATTTACATTTTTTGCCTGTTTCACTCTGTTCTACAAGGCAAAATGTATACAAATGGGCATGATGTTTAAGTCACATCTGTGTTCATACTTCGCTCCCTTAAAATTATTCATTTATAAAGAAATAAAATAAAAGTATGACATGTTTTAGTGAGGTAATTTCAAAGGTAAAACTATGATGTTAGATTACTTTGAGTCATTTTGAACACAAATAAGTGTTATGTTCCCATTTAGTGAAAGTAGCCGTTTATCTGGTCATGCCAAGTTAACTGGAGATAAGTTTGCAGAAGAATTATCAAAATGATAAAAAACTTTGCCATTCACAAGTCCATTAAAATTTTAAGACCTTCCAGGTCACTGTTCCAGGTCCTGAAATATACTTGCCAATTTCAACTCCCATATTGAAATAAACTGAATATATTTAAAACAAACTATCTGGGTCGATGGGTTCTGTGGAAATAATCACTATTGCATGCTAATAGATGATTATCCGATCTGCCATCTATACAGAGTGGTCGAGGAACCTGAAAAGCAAATATCTTTCTATCTTGCTATTTCATTGCTAGAATTGGCTCAATGAAAAATCATATATTCATTTCACAAAAACATGGAAATTTATTAAACAATTTAAAACAATTTTGGTATTGTATAACTTTACCCAATATAAAATTAAACGTTTGTCATGACCGTTCCAACCTTATGTCTTCGCGCGCTTTTGGACCATCTTTATACATCTCCGACGCCGCCGTCCTCAGGTCCAGACACCATCTTCTTTTCTCGGAAGCACACTTCAATCACCGTTTATCAGATCAATAAACTATTTGCTGCTAACATTCCAGTTCAATCACTGACAACTTCGCCCAAGCCCTCAATGTCCCTCCAACTCGTTCACATGAAATATTTTAAGCTCCACTGTCACACTTAGTGTTCAAATTTTGATGTTCTCTCAATATCCATTCCCTAGTAGATGCTTACAAGTCCCCAAAGAAAAAACTCCTAACATTAATTGGAGCACGATCCGTTCATGAGCACGACATCAATCAGAATGAATGTCCCTCGTATTCTTTCAGCCTTGCAAAGCTCGGTCCATTTTTTCGATTGTTTATTTGCAGATAACACTTCGTACCTAGCCAATCCCTAAATTTCTTGCAAAACGAACTAGCAGTCTTCACGACTGTCACTGCTTTTTCGGCCAATCCTGAATTCTATACAAAATGAACTAGCCGTCTCCGCGATTGTCACTGCATGAAGATGTTGACCTTGACGACGGCTCGCTTACCGTTGCTATGCTAGCATATTCACATAATTTATCCCCTTTAATTGACGCCATTTATAATAAATATTGAACAATATTCAGTGACATATTGGTATGTCACAATATGTTCAATAAATTGGTATGTTTTCTATTGGTAATCTACCAGGTGCAAAACTATTATTATTCAAGTGCAGTTTATCATTTTGAAGGACTTGACAACTTCCATAATTACATTACTAGCAAAATACCCAGTGTTGCCTGGCCTTTCTTCATATTCAATCCTTGCGAAAGGGGTAAAGATCAATTGTATATAAACCACGGTGTTTAATATTTTTAACGTAATTGGTTGAAATATTAATAAAATATTATAATTTTCTTTCTTTTATTTTACAACACATCAGATGAAATTTGTCTATTGTGCTCGGCTACTGACGTCTAGCGAATAAAGTAGGTACCAGTTTTGCTGCAGCATTACTGGACTCTGGCGGAATATACTAGGAACCACATGCTCTAAGCGAGAGGCAAAAAATGGTCACGGTGCATCTACGAACATATTATTTAAATTATTTATTTTCTGCATTTGGGTTGTGTTAGTCTTTATCAAACAGCAAAGACACTGCAAGGATCCTAAAGAAGAGCCTGTTAAAATTTGATATCTATTTATACAATACTTTTTGTGGCATTGATGTTGGTTACAAATTGAATTCACTTAAATATATAAACGCACGCGCACCACACACACACAGAAGATGTTACAAACTTTTTAGTTATTTCCAGTAATTCATAATAAACATAATTCATAACAACACTTTCACGAGTTAAGAATCGTCATTTCTCTTGATGTTCTGTAGCAATGGTTTAATTGGGAAAGCAGGACGAAGAGTAGAAGGTAACAAAATAGACCGAATCGGAAAATGAGAGAAAAGGGACAGTGGGAAAAGGGGGGCAAATTAGTGAAGTCAAATGGGACAAGGGGACAAAATGGTCTAGGAACATGAAGAAAAAATGGACCAAACGGGACATAATTATCCAAAGCTTTATGAGCACTGGTAAAATCTAAACACGAGCGATCGCTTAAATATTTTAATGGACTGTCGAGCATACAAGCGGCCGTTGGTATGGGCACACTCTTAAAGCATTATTTAGATCAGGGTTGTCTGACTGGCGGCCCGCGTTGCCATTTTGTGTGGCGTGCAAAAGATTTTTAGTCCAATGTTAAAGTCCCTTGCATCCATTTCGAGCGAGAACATAGCGCGCTTAACGCACGCGTCCTGTCGGAGTCAACACTCCCTTAATGTAGAAATGACTGCAAGTTTAGATTTAAGATATTTTTTCTAGTAAATTCGAAATTCAAAATCACCCCTGTGTGTTTCACAGTGGTCACGTTCTATTCCTTCCTCCCTCGTTTCAGAGCAGCCGGGCAAAGTGCCGAGAAAGGCGATGTGGGAAAGGCAGGTGTGGATCGCCCTTGTAATGAAAATATGACCCGCAACCATATTGAAGGTTTTAGTGTGGCCCTTGAAGCCTTGCAAGTTAGACACCCCTGGTTTAGATGTTGTTAAGGAGCTAGGTGCGTGTTTATCGACGCAAATAAAAAAAAATCACCTTACATATTTCTAAATAGGACATATGGTTTCCATGTTTTGTTAACGAAAATGACACGTAAATATTACAACGCGGATTTCAGGATTGATGTGTTTGCGAGACCGAAACAGACGTTGAAATTAGGCCAGCGTTAAACATAGTCATGATTTAAGCATTTGTTTTAAAATAAAATAAAAAAATACTTTCTCGTTACCGCGTACGCAGTAGGGAGAGTGTTATGTAATATTGGCGTGTGTGTGAAAGCAACGAATTTCCTGCTTTTCAAAACATACGCCGTTCGAACTCTGCGATTGACAGACCGCTGCCAATGCCCTTCGTTAAAGCCAGCTGGTGGACACTCGGCAAATGCGAACGAGGCAATGGTGTCTGTCGTAGATGGCCGCGGGCCTGGAGGGGAAAGAGGAAGGACAACGGTCGCTTATGGACGGATGGAGCATTCCGCGACGATGCGAGTTCTACAGCGTCTGTGTAGTGGCGATCTCCGCGAGTGCCTTGACAAGTCGTCGAAGACGCCGAGCATGTGTTCTTCCAGTGCCCGCGATAACATCTGCAGCGACGGCACGTTATGAGTGTACTCGGGATCGACCCGCTGACACCCAAGCAATGGTTGGGTGCATGCTCGCCTCAGAAACCAACTGGGATGCGGTGAGCGCATATACGCAGACCATAATAGCTGAGCTCAGGCGAATAGAAAGGGAAAGAAGGGAAGTCGATTGATCATCCTTTAATCCTTCCTACGTTTTGGCGAAGAGAAGTGGCTTGTGACTAAGTCACTCTAATCCACTCCCCGTGTGTAAT